>JAEIIJ010011422.1:0-50068 GCA_018904815.1 Drosophila ogumai | reverse complement strand
TACTTATTTAATAAAGTAGGGCACAAGAAATGCTCCTGATATGGGATAAATATTATAGGCAGCATAAAAAAAGAATTTTAAATAATTGGCATTTTAAATTTTGTATTTTTCGTAGGTCTTACAACTCTACTATCGCTTTAGTATCTTTATTTTGAGATTTTAACTTGGTTAAAAACTTTCTTTTTTTATTTATTAAAATATACAGAAGAGCTTGTTTAAGTCTAAAGTAATTGTAATCCCATTTCAGGCGCTTTTCTTGTGCCCTACTGCATTATGTTGGTGGTCGGGGGCATACCTCTATTCTACATGGAACTGGCCCTCGGTCAGCACAATCGTAAGGGAGCTATTACCTGTTGGGGTCGCCTAGTGCCACTCTTCAAAGGTAAGTAGTTCCTACTAACCAGAAATTTAAATAAACCTGGATTTATATTTAAACAGGAATTGGCTATGCGGTGGTGCTGATAGCCTTCTATGTGGACTTCTACTATAATGTGATTATTGCCTGGTCGTTGCGCTTCTTTTTTGCATCCTTCACCAGCTCGTTACCCTGGACGTCGTGCAATAATATTTGGAATACCCCCAATTGTAAACCGGTAAGCCATATTTCTGATATTTATTATACATAATTCTAATAACCTGTTTTTAATTTGATTTTAATTCATTCTGCTTTAGTTTGAGAGCCAGAATGCTACTCGGGTCTCAGTGATAGGCAATTACAGTGAATATTATAGCCTGGGCAATCAGAGTCTGCTCTATAATGAGTCTTATATAAATGGTTCGATGACGAGCTTGGAAGCCCCTTCTGGAGGTCACATGGAGGGCTTTCAATCTGCTGCCTCTGAGTATTTCAAGTGAGTGGATTATCTATGTATAATTACAGTTTTTTATATATTGCTTACCTTGTTTAGTCGTTACATTCTGGAGCTGAACCAAAGCGAGGGAATCCACGATTTGGGTGCCATCAAATGGGACATGGCGTTGTGCCTACTGATTGTTTATTTAATCTGCTATTTCTCCCTGTGGAAAGGCATCAGCACTTCTGGCAAGGTTGTCTGGTTCACAGCTCTCTTCCCCTACGTGGTTTTGCTAATTCTACTGATCCGGGGTCTTACCTTGCCAGGATCGTTCCTGGGCATTCAGTATTATCTCACGCCCAACTTCAGTGCCATCTACAAGGCAGAGGTTTGGGTGGATGCAGCCACCCAGGTGTTCTTCTCCCTGGGTCCTGGCTTTGGTGTCCTTTTAGCCTATGCATCCTACAACAAGTATCACAACAATGTGTACAAGTAAGTGGGATTTATTGGAGAGTCCTATGAGATATTAGATGTATCTTTCTTTCCTTAGAGATGCCTTGCTTACCAGTTTCATCAATTCGGCCACCAGTTTTATAGCAGGATTTGTGATATTCTCAGTGCTGGGCTATATGGCACACACATTGGGCGTGAGAATTGAGGATGTGGCCACAGAAGGTCCTGGCTTGGTATTTGTGGTCTATCCAGCTGCCATTGCCACCATGCCGGCCAGTACTTTCTGGGCTTTGATATTCTTTATGATGCTGCTAACTCTGGGACTGGATAGCTCGGTAAGTGTATATAACTTATATTTACAGAGAAAATATAGTTATAAATCGCATTAATCCCTTACAGTTTGGCGGCTCAGAGGCCATCATTACCGCCTTGAGTGATGAGTTCCCGAAGATACGAAAGAATCGGGAGTTGTTTGTGGCTGGTTTATTCTCCCTCTACTTTGTGGTTGGACTGGCCAGTTGCACTCAGGGAGGTTTCTACTTCTTCCATCTGCTGGATCGCTATGCCGCCGGCTACTCCATTCTGGTGGCCGTGTTCTTCGAGGCCATCGCCGTGTCCTGGATCTATGGAACGAATCGTTTTAGCGAGGATATAAGAGACATGATTGGCTTCCCGCCGGGAAGGTACTGGCAGGTGTGCTGGCGCTTCGTGGCTCCCATCTTCCTGCTCTTCATCACGGTCTATGGCTTGATTGGCTATGAACCCTTGACATATGCGGATTACGTGTATCCCAGTTGGGCCAATGCGCTGGGCTGGTGCATAGCTGGGTCCTCAGTGGTGATGATTCCGACGGTGGCCATTTTCAAGCTGCTTTCCACGCCCGGAAGTCTGCGGCAGAGGTTGACCACTTTGACTACACCGTGGCGCGATCAACAATCGATGCAAATGGTGCTGAATGGGGTCACCACCGAGGTGACCGTGGTGCGATTGACCGATACGGAAACCGCCAAGGAGCCCGTCGATGTCTGAGCTCGACCTATTGCTCGTTTTCAAATTTACTACGTTTAGATTTGGAAATTTACCAACAACTCACGTTCACGTACTTGTGGCATTGCGCGAGAGAGTTAGCGTTTTTGATTTTTTGACATTAGGAAAGCAGGATCCCGGAGGATCGGCTAATTTCGCAAACAACGTACTTAGGTTTCGGCACCGGAAGAGGAAAAACCAAAGAGACAGAGACAGCGTCAAGCCATAAGTCCTAAGTTAAGATTAGCTTGTAGTTTGTATGGTTAATGCCAGTTATATAGCATACACATATACATATATATACAATGCTGTGTAGATAATACCAAAATCCAATAGAACGGAAAGCCAGCCGTCGTTTAAACCACCTTAAAAGAATCCTCCAAAGAATGTTTGCATGTGCCAATGGAATTAACCACACGATCGTAGCTCAAATTGGTTCAAATTGGGCCTAGAATCTGTACATACACAAGAATCAATGATGTAAAAGCTTTAAACACGTTATAGGATATGTCTTACGGAACTGAAGCATAGAAAGCTGCCACAGTTGTACTCCAAAATCCCCTCAGACAGCCATGAGGGGATTTTGTCAGATGCCAAGGTTTGTTCTAGACTTATTTACCCCCCCGTCCAGCCAACTGCTATTGATTGCCTAAAGCAGCCATTTTAGGCAATCAATTGGGAGTTACAAAGCATTCCCAATTCAAAAATCATTTGTGTATATAGATTTATGATATTTTGTAATTGTTTTAAGAGTTTCTTTCACGCTGAAGCAGAACTAACAGCCATGAGTTCTGTTTCAATTTGTTGAAATAAATTATTATACTTTGAGTTACTCAAATTGAAGGAGGTTGTTTAACTGGATTTAAACATTTAATTTTTAGGAAAATTAATTGTTATAATGGGCTTATTGAAACAAATTATGTTGCCTTAGAATCTCTCTCTGAGGGAAATTAAGAAAACTCTCTCGTTCGCTGCTAAGTGTAAAAGAGAACCAGAGAGAGACAAGCGACCTCAAGAGATTAAAAACTGTTCTCCTTTAGTAATAAAGATCCACGATCTGAGACGTTCTCTCGTTTAAATTTCCAATTTAAAACGATAAAATTTGACCAACTTTTACTAAAACAAATCCCAACTCAAAAATTAATTAAATAATACAACAATTTCTTGATTAGATATTCCGGTTTTTATTCCAATTTGTATGCTTTGGTTTTCTTGTACAATTATTTCAATTATTAACGTATAAAAGTAAAGAGGGAATCGTAACAAAAGCAACTCATATGGTTTCCGTATCGATGATTTGTATCAAGTAGCGCAGTTCCGGATAAATATTGAACTCTCTCTCACAGAATCGCAGATTTTGAGTAAGTATTCTTAGTTCGGGATACATATTACATATCGCTTATATATTTGGTATGAGGCGTACTTCATCCGTACGGCACTATGTAAGCTTTTGCATTAAAAATATATGTATGTATGTTATGTATGGTTAGTTGCGATGTGAGAGGTCTAACTCCCCGGTAATTGATACTCGTATAACATGTTGCGGTGTATGCAGATTACGTATGTTGGTCGGGTTTTGGGTTAAGGTTGCGATTAGGGTGCATCTAGTTTTTGATTTCTTTGGTGTGAACATGGTTTTGCGACTATTGCTAAATTATGCTATACTTTTTGGAGCTGTAGAGCTGACCCAATAGAGCTTAGCGTATGTACAGTAAATATTTTTGATTCTGATTCTGCTGCTTTGGTATACGGGCTATACATATATAGTTTCATAATTGTAGAGCAGAGATGCTCAGACACTTGGGAGTGCTTCTGACTCTTTGGGAGATCTTTCTGAGCAGCTCTGCTTTTGAGATATTCTGTTCCTTGCGCGGTTACGAGTATTTGCGGGCTGGGAATGCGCCAACTTGATATTCGTGGATGTATGGATGCTATTCGGTGCTCGTCGATGATTCGCTAACTAATCAATATGCTATATGTAGATGTATATGTTGTGCAATAACGCTTAAAACCCATACATACAATGCTGTTCGCCTAAGCAACAAATACGATCTCGCCACTGAAAGACACTTTCTGAATTGACAAATGATCTAATGACCTATGTGAGTGTCCGATGGAATCTCTTAACTGACTTCGGTTAAATGTATAACAGTTATAAAATCTAATTCATATTACGTCTGTGCATTGAGATTTGTTCGGTGGATGTTATATATATTATTATAAAGTATATATCTATTATATGATATCAGCTATTACCTCAGTAGAAAATAACATTTAATCCGTTCTTAAAGCATTCGTTTATCTTTTTTCGAAAATTAAATTTTCATTAGAGCGCACACAAAACTGGTTTTCATAATTCGATAAAATGTTTCGTTAAACCTTTGGGGAAATGTATATATCTAGGGGATACAGCACGGAATAAAGCCTTTGAGGCCCCTCATCAGAAGCCCTTCATTTTTCGGCTCATAGCAAAAGCGAATCGGCAGACCGTACGTAAGATAGGTAATTCAACTATATAAAGGCTACATTGGGAAACAATCGGCTATAAACAATATATGTATATATATGAATTTGTTATCAATTATTTAGTACCAAGTCTACGTAATAGGAAAAATGCCTAAAGTAATTGCCTTATGTACGCTTAAAAATTACTGTAATGCACCAAGAGATTTCACTTTCAGTTTTATCAGCGCTATAAATATATCCATATCCATATCCGTATCAGTATCCAATTACAATCATTCAGATCAACATATATACGCGCACTTGTTTATAATAAGTACAGGCCGACGACATAAAGTATGAGATACCTAGTCCAACATTCATATTCGAGTTATTTGCTATGCACTTTACGAATATCTATCTATATCCTTTGTGTGTGTGTGTCTGAGTCCCGAAAACCGACTTAGGTCTGCTGTATTGAGCTCAAAAATGCAGGATCCACCGAGGCCACCTTGGCCGTAAGGAAGGCGTGCATGCAGAACAGCAGGCTCTGCAGGACTTGGCATTCCAGTTCCTGTAAAGAAGGAGGAAGAAGTTCATCAAGCTTCTCATAAAATTAAGATAATTTTCCCTACCTTTGTCTCTATAGCTCGACTATCGTGATCCTGAAAATGCAGCTTCAGCTTGGACTTGCCGTCGTCACTGGATCCTCTCAGCTGTGAGAATTTATATTGCCAAACTATGGCAGAGTCGGCACCTTCGGCCAAAGAAAATCCAGCCTGCCAATCCAACGTAAGACCGCCACTCTTGCCATGATGCGAAACGGCAAATGTTTTGCGCTGAGGATGAGATTGAATTAAGTCACCTGTACTTATGGCTTAATGGCTTTAACTCACGCCCAATTTAATAACACTGGTCACGATAGCCGCATTCCAGCTGTTCTCGATCCTCAAGAGCTCCTGTCGGGTTTCCACGCTCAAGTAGCGAGGTTCGTGACCAGAACTTTGAAGCAGGAAGCAATGCTGGCGGCTGTCCACAGTCTCCGATTCCTTCACAATACGGAACATGGTTTGATAGACCTTGTAGACCACCAAGGCCTTGCTGATGCCAGCTACATTGAGCTATAAATAAATTACATTATTTTATAGATTGTTTAAGTTATTTTGTTACTTCCCAACTTACTGGCGGCGTTTCAAAGAGCATCACTTCGGTTCCTTTGAGCAGCAGAAATCGGGGCTTATAACTCTGCCAAGATATATTGTTGTTAATAACGCCCTCATTGACCCAGCCCATGTACTCGATGCGCTCGCCCACAGCAAAGTTTCTGTTGTACAGTTTCATCTGTAAAGATAAAAAATATGTTTTAAATAAAGAAAAATATTTAATTTAAATATAATTTTCACCTGTAAATGCGTCAGGCCCACTACATTATCTGTTATCAACTTGAGCCACTGACTAAGTATGGCCAGTTCATCGCAGTGTATGACTCCAGTGGTAATGCCGTTCAGGCCACGAACTTCAAAGGCATTTTGTCGCAGCTTGTCGGTGCCATAAATGTATCTTGTCACATAGGCCATCATTAGAGGTACTGAAAGGTAAGAAAAATGTTTAATTAAAGAGGGATATTTACTTTGAAAATGTTAAAATAATTAACCAAATTAAAAAAAAAAAGCAAAAATTATACTTTTTAAAGTGTTTCACTGCTTCCCTATACGCAACAGTTGCAAATTATAGTGCAAATTACTTGAATTCTAGTGCATTATTAATATATATTATTTTAGACCTTCTTCCCGCTTACCTGCCACCACATCGGTCCATCTTTTCTCGGGCTCCGAGCATATGGACATGGGACGACTGCAGCTGCGACTAATGGTTCCACTATTGACGGAGGACTTGTAGCCCTCGTCAGCCTTCAGTTCAGCGCACGTAGCATCGTTGTCAGAGTCGGGCGTGTCTTTGGTTACTAAAATTTACCCAAAATAAACAAAGTTAATTAAATATTTATGGTATTAACTCCACACCCCCTAAACTTACATTGCTTCTGAAGGAAGGGCGTGGCAGCTCGATAGTGCTTCACCGTTAGCACAACTATATCCCCGGCGTTTCTCAGTATATTCACGGCATCATCATGGGGACAGGCTGTGATGTACTCCCCATTAACCTTGATGATGGCATCGCCCACAAACAGCTGACCCGTTATGTCAGCCGCCTGATCCTTATAGATTCGTGATATTAATATAGGTAGCTTGTGTTCAGCTCCACCTTTTATGCTCAGTCCTAGGCCGCCTTGCTTTTGGCGGGTTATTTGAACCATGCGTTCCTACATAAACATATACAATTAAATTCTTTTGAATTATTATATTTAATGATATATATTACCTTTGATTCCATGGGCGGTCCATTGGGATTGCAACTAGTTGGGGTTACCACTTCCAGTTTCTGGAGTGAGAGCAACTCCATGGTGAGATTGAGACGCAGGGGCTCGGGTCTGCTCTTGCCATCGCTCACATGGACCATGCCAGTGCGCACCTGTAAGGTATATTTTGATTCCAATATATTCTAGAGTGTTTTTATTTTTAGCTTACCTTTAGGTTTTGATCAAGTTTTTCTTCTATTGGCGTCGCCATGGTGTCAGAGAGCTTCATTATTCCTGAAATCATTTAAAATAGGGAATTACAAATTTGATTTATGGTGGCAGTTTGCTTAATATTCTAGAGCTTATATTACAAATGGGATTTTAAAGATGAAATATGGCTAAAGGTGGAGGGGGGGAGATTTATTTTAGGAAGTGTAGCTATTTTCTGAAGTTCACAAAAAAGATTTGTTATTTATAAGCATTAAAGTTCCCATATCTTAAGGGGGAAAAGTATAATTTTAATATTTTATTAAATTATATTTAACAGTTTTACACTCGACTTGACTTGGTTTTATACAAATTTTAAATCCATGATTTTCAAGTGACATTTTTTAACGAAAAGTTACCCCCTAAGTAGGTTGATTTGATTGATTTCACCGGAATGAATAATTTAGTGTGAAACGAGTAAAGGCCATGTAAAAAGGTTGGCAATGTCGCCTGACTTGCGGCCATTAAGGGGAGGGCTACCCTTGTTAACCGATCCAACGATGGCCGCCAATCAAGTTGGCCCAGTCAGCCAGGAGGCGGCTTCTCAGAGAAGCCTCCTCCGCCTCTTCGTTGTTATTGTTAACACAATGGTATATTGTGGCCATGGCAATGGGCCGTGAAGCAAGTGCAATCAAATCCCGGCTCCAGCTCCGCTTGCCTTTATCGATTGCCAATTTCCACGTAACAGATACATTCGAGACGAGACAGCAGAAAGCAACGCAATTGCAATCATCGGCGGAGCATATTGAATTACGTTTGCACACTGGGCCACCACCACCGCCGCTGATGAGCCACTGGTGACGGCGGTTCAAGGTGAGCCGTGCAATTGCCTTAATTAAATTACACATGCAATTAGAAACAATTAAGCTGCGGCAATGTGTAATGGAAATCTGCCAGATCGAAGCGATCCATTCCTCATACCTTTGTACTATGTATATTCCGGGAAAGCCCTGCGTCGCGGCATATGTTTTCCATTAAAGTGGAAAATAAATATGCTACCGGAAAACCAGATATGAGTGAAAACACATTGAAGTGCGCGCCCCTCCATCTGTCGATGTTTGTGGTGTGGAGTGCTGAGTGCCGAAGTGTGGCCGCAACTGTTCGTGGGGAACGGGGCACCAGAATAAGAACGAGCATTTCGGATAGCCACTTGTGCTCCATAAATAGGTGTTGCTCCCACAGGAATCGGAGGGGACTATGGGGAGGTATTTGAGCGCCAAATATGTGCATATGGTGCCCGCCGGCCGCAATGCCATCTGAAATTGAGAAATTCGCTATACGATGAGGGGGAGGACTTTCACTTTATTCGTTAACTTTGAATTTGATACAACGGGAAATGCATTGGGAAAAATATTTGAAAATGTCAATGAACTATAATTTATTAGTTGAGAATTAGGAAATTAATATGCATTAGAAATATACTCTTTTCTAGCATCTTTTTCATACATTTATTAAAAAAGAAAACCATGTTTGGACTTTAAACTTGCTTCTGAATAGATTTCTGGCTAAAAAGGACATATTTTTCGTTCAGGTAATGGTTTCCATTCCAAAAACTATCTACCAAATAGGTAACTACAAATAATTTGTTGACGTTCAAATGATATATTGTGCAGGAATCATCTATAAAGGGTTCATACTTGCAAGGGTTAATGGAACTGCTTTAATTCCTAGCTCAAAATGGACAAAAAAACGTATGAAAATAGCAAAGTGAAAGGGTGCTTGTCTATTTTTAGACTTTCCTATCATTTTTAGAATTAATAAGAACAAAAAACTAAGAAAAAGTTAAATGAAATCCACAAGCTCTTAATGATGGGATCTTAGTTTGAAGTTTTTATGCTGTGTTGTACATTAGCACATTGAAATGTTTTCCTTAAATTCTGAGAGCGTTGCAACTTGTAAAATTGTCGCTTTGTCCCCGAGTCCCCCTTGGCTGGGCGCGTGTCGTGGCAGCCAGAAAGTGGTCACTCGGCGGACCACCGGGGAACACGCATACGCTCCGTTGTCCCGGGTTACCTTTGATTATGGCTTTATTACGTGTGCACGCTGCGCTGCGTGCTCCGGAGTCGTAGGACCGTAAAGTTGAGTTCTTACCTTCACCCCCGCCCCCACCCCAGGATGGAGGGAGTGGGAACGGGATTTACTGAGCTTCAAACCAAACAAGCCAACATGTTCGGCTCAAGGGTTTCGCCAATCAGCTGTGCCTCGGAAAAAGAGCAGCGGCAGCAGGAGCAGAAGCCTTTCGGGCTGTTTGCCTGAAGTTTCAGCGATTGAACTTTTTTTGCAGCTCTGCCACAGCAAGTAAAACAAACACACGCACACCCACCCAAACACACTCACACACACACAGACACACAGAGAAAGAGACACACTCGCATAACCGATACTTTTTGCCCGAGGGCAGAAACGTTGATTATTAATTTATGTGTGTTTGCTAAACAACTCCACCGCGCCCACAATATCGGTTTAGGGATTACCTCCTTGTATTGACGGATGTACTTAGGCTCGGGCGGCACACATATAGTATGATGTGTGCTATATATATGTGGACATATAACTGGCACAAAATCGTTTTTCGCCCCTTCCAATTGGGTCACATTTTCACAGTTCACAGTACCGCTTGCTGTCCTGGGCTTGAACTCGCGACTCGGCCAAATCGCAGCTCATAAAAGTATGCTAACTTTCCGTTCTGTTTGTCACACTTTTGCCCACTTCACCATTAATGTATATATATGTTTATATATATATATTTGGTTGGCTGTACTCCCAGCACGGAGCCAGGTCCTTTGAGGTCCAGAAAACAACGTTCCCAAAGCCAGAGCGCGAGCGAACTGAGAAACACACCGCCACGGCAACTTCGCTCAGCAGCAGCTTTGTGCAGCCTGCAGGCCATATGTTTTGGTTATTGTAGAGTTGCCCCGATTCCGGGGGTTGGCTATAGCCAGCGAGCTTGCACAGTTTGTGCCACAGCTTTGGGGCAACTTTTCTGTGGAACCAAAGCACTGAGATGTATTTTACTCTAGATTTCTAGGTGGCGTTATAAATACTTTTCCACACGATTTTAGTTCGCACAACAGGCGTATACGCAATTTGTGGCGGTAAATCTTTTTACTGGGTGTGTAAAAATGATTTAAGATTAAAATATGTGTAATTATGTTTTTATTTATATAAATAAAATATTTAAGGATTTTTTAACCAACGTTTACTCGCTTTGTGGAGGCAAAGTCATCGAGAATAAGTTTCAACAAACAATTATTAAGTAAAACATAATATTAAACTTTGTTTATTAATGCTTTGAATATTATTACAAGTAAATTAAGTGCCAAGAGTTGGTTAGTAAATAAGTGAATACATTTTTAAATCAAAATTTATATTTAATGTAATTTGAAAAGTAAATTTATATTTATTCTGTAGAAGAGATCAATGACCTGGCTTAAAATAAATTATTCCCACGGTTATAATCAAGTTAAAATATATATACCTTTAAACCACAGCCTTTTAACAATTTCCCACATATTTAAAATAACAAAACGCGCATTTCATAGCTCAATTTTGATATATTATCCAAAAATTCCACCTTCTCACGATAATGAAAGTACTACTTCCTACCCCAATGGCATAATATGTCTCAATACAATACCTGAACCATTTCAAATCAAATAAATAATTTTCTAAACAAAATAGAATCCCATAAATTGCAGGAAATGGCTGCCGAAAATTGAATTATTCCCAGGAGCAATGGTAGCTGGTATCTGTTGCTCCTCCAGCGGCAAGGCAGACATATTGAGTTCCATTTTGCCATGCAAGTCGAACGAAATGCTCGTTAAATGTTAATTAGAACGCTGAATCAGCGGCGTTAGCTCATTAAAAGTTTTGCGCGCCCATTTTTGTTGTGATTGTTAACCAGAATAGGGCCAAGTTCCTTGTGTTTTTTTTTTGGCCCCGACCACCCTTCGCTCGGCTCAGTGATAAGCCCACGAATAAGTGGCATTCGAACACAATGGATGGGATGGGGGAGGCAAAGTTAATTAATGTATTAGCCAAGGTGAAGCCTCTCAGGCAGGTGAGCGGGAAATCAGGTTAATACTCCAAAGAGGAAGCGAAGCTTTAGCTGAATAAATTAGAATAAGCCAAGTTAAGTAGAAATAAAGCCATCATAACAATGAATCTGAAAATTATAATGTTTATTTCTTGACTTCTTGTACATATCCTCAACATCTCCTTGAAAGCGCCAGGTTATTAGCAAATAGTGAGTGTATCTATAATAATTGTTTAGGTTAGTAATTTGTTTTATCATATTTGGAAAATAGAGACTCACCTTCTGTCACACCTGATTCATATTGCGGACTGGTCCAGTGGCGGCTATGAAATTCGTAGAGCTGAGCTGATGTGCAAGGAGCATTGTGTGAGATTTTCTGTCCGATAGATGAAAGTAAAGAGTATTTATTAGAAGGGTTTCTTTGTATTTTTCTTTGGGAATAGTTTTACCTTTGGCGACCTTAAGGCCGAGAATTTGAAGAACCCTCAACTCGACGAGTAGAGTTAAAATAACGCACTTGCTGACGTCTCAAATAAGAATTTAAAATTCTTCTACGAATGTAGGTGGTCGCACGCATACCATCCGAACGCATGGCGTAGAGCTGTCGAAGGCGCTGTATGTTCCTCAAGACAGATCTCAGATGATTTATATGGAAAATTTCATTGCTTTGATTGTCATCAGCTAAATTAATGTTGCTGCTTCCCATCGGCGAGTTAAAGTTTATGTATTTGCCCATTTCAATATAATCCAGTTAGGAGATAAAGAAAATTTTTCCAAGAATGATGAGTAGTGAAAAAGCACCAATTTTCGGCTAGAGGTGACACAATTATGACACGTGAACTTGGTTGAAAATAATAAGGATGAAATAAAATTAATCGAGTCGTATTATGCTAATGTACATATATCGATAGCTGTCTATCGCACATGATTTGCACAGCTGTACTTTTCTGGAATTCCATAAACAAATATTATTTGTAGGTTATCCACACCTTTTGGTAACACTTATTTTAACTTGACGTATTTCTACTGTTTTTCAGCACCTTTGAAGTTGATTGCGATAATGACTTTTCCCTGGGCAGGTGCACCGGATCACCAGGACTAGGACCAGGGGGAGGCTTCACCCTCGAGCGCCATTCCCCCGGACTGTCACTGCCACTCAGCGCAATCAGTTGGGATTTGAGACATTGGCGGCGATGGCAACTAGAGTAAGGAATGGCGGCTAGAGGAGCTATAGCGGCAGCAGATCCCAGGAACAACAGCAGCCACAACAACGTCGTCGTCGTCGGCATTATTGACAAAAGTTTTCCGTTTGTTTTCGGCGCTTTTCCTCAATCCTCCATCTCAGTCTCTTGCTCTGCGGTTGCGGGAAAAGGGCAGCTTCAGCGGGAGCCACATTTTTGTTAGCTGATTGAAATTAGTTGATGCATAAAAAAGTTTGTTTGCTAACAATTCCGTTCGAAAATATTTCGGTTCTAAAGTAAAATTATGACTGCTTTGCATATTTTTCGGTTACCAATGTAAAACTTTAGAAGCTACGGCAACGACGGCCCCAACTTATTGGCATTGGCAAATGTTGGGAATTTATGGCCTGTGCAAATGTTGGTTTGCCATTCACAATTTCGCCAAGAGTTTGCCTCTTTTTTTCCGGGAGGAAAAATATCCAGCATACGCCTGAATTCCTGTAATTGCATTAGTCGCTCGCTTGTTGATTTTGGCAAAACCGATTACATTTGGTTTTTTTAAAGCTCCTAATCCAAACCCAAAGCTCAGCCAAATCAAGGAGCAACCTCGTCGTGTAATTGAATAATTATGTTATTGTGTGGCTCGATGAACTTGAGAGATTTCCGTCTGACAGCTGCCACGAAGCATGGAGTTGGTGCCTTGGTATCTGCTAGTTGCAGGATACACGCACGATACACAGCTACAAGATGCCGCAAGGATGTTCACTCTACCAGCAGCGGCAGACTAACACAAAAACTTAATTAAGCCTGATTCTGGTCTTAGCACCTCCGGAGCATTAGCAAATCAATTGAGTTTGGGCCAAGGAAGAGGTCTAGACTTGTGCACAGTGAACTATTTGAATATGGTTATTATTTAGCTAAAAATTAATTTATTGTTTGAATAATTAATGCTTGAAAAATAACTTCAAATGTGACAAAAGAAGAACTATTCCTGATATATTTTATTAAGATCTTAGTCTGGGTAAACTCTTACTGGAAAAATATTAAAAAATACCTATTTCTTTAGTTTCTTTTTCTGAGTGCTTGCATATATGGCACATATTCCGTTTGATTGGATGGTTGTCACCCACAGGATAACCCATTTTAATGCACTTTCACACTCTGCGGCGCCACGGGATGAGCTCTTCTGCTGCGCTATAAGCTGAGCAAGCAAACAAATCGCTTTCAGCCTGCTGGCGTGGAGGGGAAAATATGAGACCAAGGAGGAGTACCGAGGATCCTGGGAATCCAATCCAAAGGGGGCGTGGCAACTGGGCGATGCAGACCACGCATGCAACATGCCAGCGACAACTTCCGTTCTTTCTCCGGTTTCTGCGAAAATATACGTGTTTTTTTTTTGTAGCCGAGATTCACGGCACGGAAAATGCTTTCAATTTAGCAACGAGCACGATTCGGTCGAATGCATGGCAATCAAAATGCGGTTAGTTGCGTGTGGCAGCAGCAGTAGCAGCAAAATAAGAGGTGGCAGGGAGGCATGGAGGCGGCGGCAGTGCCACAACAACCGCGGTAACAACGCTGACAACACAATGACAACAACAGCAATTGCGAAAAAAAATGACAATTGTCAACAATTTTAATTTTCATATGCACGCAATACAACGACAAGGACAACTTCAGCAGGACAACAAGGATTAACATACGCGCTCGTGGCCCCCAAGCCCCACCGGAAATGCACTCACGAATTGAGTTTTGTGTGTGTACGTGTGTGTGTTTGAGTTTGCGGCCGGCAGTTTGTTTGCATTTGTATTGCTAATAAAGAGGGGACGTACAGCCTATCTGCCACGCCCCCGCACAGTTGCGGTTGAAATATTGTTAAGACAGGTCCTTCGAAAAAAATAAATGGAAAATCCTAGGGGGTAACTAAAATGGCCAGCGAATTGAAAACCTTTTAAAAGAGGCTCCAAAGTGTGCTCTGGTAAACTTTATTCTCAACTGCAACTGACTTTAGTTCGTTTACATATTTTTAACACAAATAAAAACACTTTTAGAGTCTAGTTTTTTAAGTTAAAATGTATAAAAATCATATATCTTTTGATTTTGAAAAGCTTTTTGGCATCCCTTCTGGCTTCCAAATAATTTCATTTGTTAATCCATTTAAAAAATCTCATTACATGCCCACTCACTGTCATAATTTAACAACTAAAAAGAGCTGCAATTCAATTACTAGCCCAGCTTACTGCATTCAGTCTTGGAAATCATTAATTAAATATTCCCACTTACTCTGGACACTTGCCCTCTGGCGCTGATTTACGATCTATAGAAATAGTTGGCCGTAATAAGAGCACTGGCAAAAGGTTATTATTATTACAGCAGGCATCCATCGCCAATTGATTTACGCACTTTGCCATTAAATATCATTTTGGGCTTCCCGCTTTTCCGCTTTTCCCGCTTTTCTCTTCCATTCCCCAGCAAAGCTTATAAATTAATTAAAAAATCAGTATAAATACATAAATCAATTACCCGCCTCAATGAGACGCGCAAGGCACTCTTTGGCGCCAGCTTTGGCGCTGGGAAATTACTTGGCAGCTGCAATGACAAGAGGTCTGTGTGCGCTCCCCCAGGGGGAAGGGGGGAAGCAGAAGGATGCAGAAGGACGGACCAGCCAGGATGAGAAGGAGCGCAGCGATAAAAACGGCAACATGGCGTTCAAAGTGCACAAAATGGCGGTAATTCGCGCTTTGTTGCTGCGCGGCCAAAACGCTTCAATGGTTAAGTGTACAGAGAAAAAATTATTAATAAATTTATGAACTTAAATTCTAACACAAAATTTGGTTTAGTAAAACATAAACAAAGGTTTAAATATAAACAAATTGTAGTTCATTTATTGCTATATTTATATTGCCTTGCTTTGAGGTTTACTTCCTTAAATTTGAATAATTCTTTAAAGATATTTTTATAAAAATATTTTTAAAAATCTATAACAATACTTATAATACATATTTGAATATAAATCATTTCTAATACATTTTTCTCACAGTGTAAGCGCCTACACAACAGCAACAACGACAGGCATAACCACAACAGAAGCGCGAAAAAGAAGAGCGAACTAAAAAAAAATGGGTAAAAAGGCAAACAAGGACGCTGCTAATAAGAGCGAGCAGGCGCTGGAAAAGTGGGAGTGGCAGCTGGGCGAAATGCTGGCACTGCAACGCCGAAGAAAATATATTGTTCAGCTTAATTTCTTCCTCGCACTTGCACTTGCACTTCTACTTCTACTACCACCCAGGCTAAACTTTGTTCGAGGGCAAGAAAAGCGTGAATTGTTCATAAAATATACGCTGTACCCGCACCCACCCACCGCAGCGGTATGTCATTAATGATTTCCTTTCATGCGGCCAATGCAATTACGTACTTTTCCCCCATTGCCCCGATGAATTGATGGGGCAAAGCTCCCGGGAGTTTGATAAAGTTAGCATAAAGTTCCTCTTATTGTCCGGGATTCCCTCATTATCCAACTTGCTCCTAAGTTTACCACAGAATTATGATGTACATACATATGTCCCAGTCTAACTATGACAATTTCATTAAATATGGCTAATCAAATAATGTAAGCAAAGGGAAAATGCCACAAGTTGTGTGTGTTACATATAAGTGTATAAAAACTCACCATCAACTGGCCATATTTTATAGGACATGAAGTTTTTCCTACTGGCCACTGGAAAAGTGCCTGTGTATCTGAGTGTGACTTGTGTGTTGTTCCTTTTCGAGCAGATGGAAAACAAACTTTTTCGTTGGACCATCAAAATTATGAAGTACCATATGCTGGGGAGATGTACGAACATGGCTCGGGGAATTGCAGGTCCTTTTATTTTAGTTTGTTGATTTTTTTTGGGAGGCTGTGAGTGATCTCGTACATCAAGCGGAGTGGCGACTATTTACTGCGAGAAAACACAGACACTCCTGGCGTGCGGTTTAAAGTGTGAAAAAGGGAAAAAATAGAGGTAAAGATCTGACACAATGAAGAAATAAATAAGAGAAAGATATTTATATACAAGAACACGCCTTAATTGCACCTTATTTTCCAGTTTTTCCATTTAGTTTTGTTCTTAAAGAAAGCATTTAATCTCCCAACTGAAGGGTTAATAGCATTCCGCACAAATCTGATTAAAATAAAAATGAACAAAAAAAAGTAAAACAAACCTGAGCAAACCTGAGCCTGTGCCTCCTTTTGGCCCAAAGTGGCTCCTATTGCCTACTACCAACTTTTCAATTACTGCTGCCCGGGCGAAAGTAATGGCTGAAACTGAAGCTGAAGTAACAACCACTGCCAGCTGGCAAATGGCACATTTTGTGCTTAATTTCATTTCCGTTTAGGTGCCGCTCCAAAAATGCCATTTGGAGCCATACAGGAACGGGGAGGAGGAGAGAGAGAGAGTGTGAGAGGGGTCAGGTCCTTGCTGCGCAACAATGAAGCGCTTGGGTAACGGTAAATTTCATTTTAAAAGCATTTTCATTTACATTTTGTCCATTTGATTTTGCCATTGAAATTTCGAAGCGAAAAACTTTTCCGCCGGCAATTTTATTGTTTCGCCATTATTACAGGTAAGAGAGAGTGCCTGTGTGTCTGTGTGAGTGTTGGAGCCCGAAAAACAGTTTTATGACCCCAACGGTGTGGCAGAATCCTCGCCTGGATCCATCTCCGGCTTTCCTGATGGGCTTCCTAATCCGTTTGTGCTTTTAGTGGCGGCGAAATTTTAACGACGCATCTTTGGAATTTGTTTAAGAAATCTATAAGAGCGCAGGCCATTTCGTTATTGGGGCTCCCCTTTGTTTCCATTGTCGTACACTGCAAGAAATTATTGTCAAAAATATACAACTCATATAACGATTTTGTTATATTTAAGAATATGAAGTCAAGCGTGATTTTGTCTACTCTTGGAGACTTCACAAAATTGTTTAACTAATTTACAAACTATTACCTTCTTTTTTTCTTATGAAATTTTCTAATTTTATTAGGAATTGGTAGAAAAACAACATCCATATTTTTTTTTTAAATTAAATATTACGTTCAATGACATTACATTCAACAACTTGGTAATGAATTGAAATCCGTTGAAATGCCGCCCCAAAGGTAGCAATAAAATTGTTTGGTAAAGTTTTGGGAGTATATTTTAAATATAAATATTTTGAAAATAACAATAAATATCAAAATAATTGTCAAGCTTATTTTGTGGTAAAATTTGAAAGATCATTGTAAAAATAATTTGAGACTAAAAATAGTTTCTGTAAAACACTATAATTAATTGTCAAGCTTATTGTGCTTCAAAGAAATTTCTCACTTAAAAAGGATTCAAATCTTTACATCCCAGGCTCTGAACAATCACACATTTTCACAGTGTGTTAATTTTTCTCAGTGCTTTGTGATTTTTCACTTTGTCTGCTTTTGACTGCAGCCATTGTTTGTTTTGTCTGTTTTTTCGTGTGCCTGTTTGTAGCCGGTTTCTTTTTGGTTTTTATGCGCGACGCTGGTTGAACGCTTCGCTGCTTTGATTTGCCTTGCTTAGCTTTGGTTCCCCTTCAACCCCACGAACTCTGACCCGCCACCGGGACCCCTGACCCTTATCCCATCCAGTGCAGGGATACTCGAGCCAAGGTCCTTGGTCAGGACAGGACAGGGCAAAGGCAAAGGCAGCATCAGAGCGGCTGAAACAGGAGCAGCACTCGTGCGCACTTCGTGCTACAAAGCAACAAATCGAGTTTGCGAATAAATGAAATTACTTTTCGGTCTAATGACCATCATCTGCTGATTTTATTAGATTTGTTTCCTTTTGCTCTGTGTGTTTGTTTACTGCTTCGGCTGCTGCTGTTTCCCAGTACTTCCCAGCACTTCCACGACATAGCTGCCACTGTTGCAACATCGAACTGTTTCAGCAAACTTTAAATGACTTTTGTGCCCAATCGCTGTGAGGAAAATGTTTGATAAGGGACGTGTTGTTACCTTTTCAGATGGCGGAGTCTTATCGAGAAACAAGTCAAGGGAAGTCTGGAGTCATCTAAGGAGATCACCTCATTTTTTGGTTTTTGAGAATTAGTCAAATTTTAGGAAGCGACTTTTATATAAAGTATAAAGTTATGGAAAATAATTTGGTTTCAAAGAAGTAACATGAAAATACCAATTTTTTGTGTGATTAGAACATTTCTTTAGGTTTATAACTATACAAATCAGAGACCCTTACTTTCGAAACAACTCAAAATATTAACCAAATTTTTTAAATATTTAATTTAATTTTAATATTACATTATTTTTCCAAGTGCTCTCTTTGATTCTCCCTTATTTGTGTGGGATTTTCAGCCAACTTTCCTTTTTTTCTGACGCACCTGTTGTTGTTGCTGTTTTTGTTATTATTTCCTGGTTTTTCCCGCTGTGAACTGGGCCTCAGAATTTTCCCAGGCTGACTCTACTTTTAGCCGCCCTTCAAACAAGCAAAAAAAAACTGACATTTCATTTTTATGAAACATCTTATTTTTCTAATTTGCAACAGCAGGTGTCGCCATTTTCTGCAATTTTGTGTTTATATGAGAAAAGTGCTCGCTTTTCCGCCTTCACATCCCACCCCCAAACCCACCCCCCGCCGGTGATGTTGAGCGGGTGTAAATTCAGTTTACTGTAAAATTTAATAGAAAGCGAATTTTCCCCCCACAACAGCAACAGCAGCAGCTGCGCGTGTGTGTGTGAGTGTTTTGGGGGGCAACAGTGCGTATGTGTGCGTGCAAATTGGGGTCCTTTGTTTATAGTGTTTCACATGTTTGCATATAAAGTGAGAATTCCTGTAAAGCATGCTGTAAAAATACGTTTAATAAGCTACAAGACGGCTTGTACACAGAAATAAATAATTGTCATGAGCCTGGTTAGAATTTGTTAGTACTTAAAATAAACATATGGAGGAGGAGTATAAGGAGAAATTAATAATCAATTTATTTTATGCCAGAATGTCTACTTAAAAAAATATGTGTATTAAGTTTCCTTTTATTTCAAATCAGCTTTTCTTAGTTTTAAAATCAAGCAGATTTGTTAAGCTTATAATTATATTAAAAAGTTTCAATTCCATTTAATTTCTCTACAATTTTTTAATGTGTATTATCCGCTTATTTCTCCCTCTTCTCAGGAATAATATAGAGCGGTAGGGATACGAGAAGACCGACCTGACGTCTTTATTAATTCATAAAACGGTACAAGCGCCAGGTGTCGTTGACGATATGTCTGCGCTCAGCCAGCATTCTTTTTTTTTTTTTTATTATGTTTTTAAAAGTCAAACAACGAATTTTCTGAAGCTCTGCCCAAATTACCAATAAAAACAATAGCCAAGCAACATATACATATACCTTAGATATACAAACAATACTTGCATATGTAGCCCCCCATTTGCTCCAAGATCCACACCCATCCACCTTGGTATAATTCGTTATCTCTGGGGCGTATCAAAATCACGCTTGATTAACTTTTTCGAGCCATTTAACAAATAAGCAATAAAATCCGTGCATTTCCTTAGTCCCGTGTCCAAGGCGAGCCCTCAACCCCACAGCCTTTGGTCCTCGCTGGCAGATTTTCCTCTCTGTTGTCTTGAGCAAATTGCCATTTTGTGTTCAAATGAGACGTTTATGTTTTTTAATTTTTTGTCTTCTTTTGTTCATGTTCCCGGTAATGGCCAATGTCAATGGGTTCAGCTGAGGGCAATCTGAGGATCAAGGAGCTGCATTGAGTGAGCCCTGGCAGGGTGTCCATTTTATAAGAAGTCGAAGTATGCTTTTAAAAGCTAATATTAAATCGAGCTCTAATTAAAGGAAGAATTGTCAGTATTGATAGGAATATAAAAAAGTATTTATTTAAGTATTATTAATAAGTACATATATATTTTATTTAAACAATCTTGTGCCGTGAAGATAAGGAAAGTCATGTTAAAATTGTTCGCACATTTTAAAGTAGATAAATGATTTCTAGACTTAAGATTCTAAACTCTTTAAAGTCTAAATATATTTCTTGATAAAATACTTTTTTTTTAAAACCTCTAGAATGCAATGCTAGTGCTGCTTTAATAATATAATAAATAAGTCAAACACTACTTATGCTGACAATTCGCAGAAAAATTGTACTCATCATTTCTCATTTCATCATATATCATTTCAAGATAATTGAAATATATTCAGAGAAACCAAAACCCAAGGAGATATGTAATGTAAGTTAATCTTTTACGATTTCCAGGAATCAAAAAATATGATTTATGTCAAGACAATTCGCGGAAAGATATACATCATATTTTACATGTGAGAGATAATAAACACTAAAGAGATTTCAAGAAAACGTATTAAAAACGTTTTATTAAAGTTCTTTGAATAGAAGGTTTTATGTTTTGACATTTGAAAGATCGGAGAATTTATGAAAATAATAATAATAATGCCTATAGACGAGTTATACATGTCTCCAAAAGTAGCTTTTACCCTCTTCCTGTTCGGTTGTGCCCTCCTGGCTTTGGTTAAAGCCCAAAGGCCATACCCTTTGCCGCGACAGTATAATGTACGAAAATATCCATATCAAGGGCAATATATTGTAAGCATCCAGTTATACAGACTTTGATCCTTTTGTATTTTATACTAAGAATTTATAGAGGCAAAACAAACCAACTTCGGAAACTTATATACAATGTTATATTAATGATTTTTTATTTACATATATACAGGGCCATAATTATAATCGACTTTGGAATATTAATGTGCCAGTGGCTGCTGGAGCAGAAGGCGGTAAAATGTTTCTGTCCATGCATTAACGGAAGTCCAGGAGGTGATGGAAGTCCAGCTGGTGAGAGTTCCCAAGGAAATTCCGGAGATGCAGGTGAAGTGAATGGGTTATCCATTCACTCAAAAGACCATTGTCGACGAGGATGAAAACACTGCCGAAGTTCAGGTATAACAATAGTACCACAATTGTTCAGAAATAAAAAAACTAAAAAATTACTTTCGATCTCAATGATATTTATTCCACGTGGGACTACGGGAAGAGTGTTTTACACCAATTACATCTCCGAGTGCACAGACCAAAAGACTCAAAAAGGGTTGTACATGGGCCAAGACAGCGGCCCACAGATGGAAAATCTGCACCAGACTGAAACTACGGTTGTGGTGACGCATTTTAGTCCTGGCATCCCATCTGGAAAAGGAACTGGAAGACGGTACGTGTTGGGCGTCCGGTCATATGGTCCTTCAGCAAGTATGGCAGCGGGTTGACAGAGGTGGTCATTCCTGTGCCGCGGATGTCAAGATGGGCCCAGTCCGCACAGGGGACCAGCGAGTGCAGGATGGCCGCTGCCAGACAGGAAGAGGCAGGACCCCGGCCGGTGTTGCACAGGTCGTAGGTGAGGTTGTTGTTCACGATCTGCTTGTAGTAGTTGAAGAGCGGGAATCTCCAGATGCGATCGCCGGTGATGCCGCCAGCCTTGCGGAAGCTCTGCCACACCGACTTGGAGGTGGTCCACAGACCGCTGGCAGCGCCGCCGACGGCATAATCGACGCCCTTGGCCACCGTTCCGATATCGATGACCAGCTTCGGCTTGAATGTGGCCTGTGCGTACAGCAGGGGATCGGCCATAAGCACCACTGGCGCCTTGCCCACGTTCTTGATACCCATGGTGGTGCCGTTGAGCAGGGACACCACATCGCCGCACTTGACGGCCATACCAGAGGGCATGTGTTCGCACAGCGGAATGACGGCGGTTATGTTCATGGGCAGCGATAAGGCGGCGGCGGCACGGAGAACTCCCACGCAGACAGCGGCTCCGGCCATGGCTCCGCGGAACTTGTCCATGCCCTTCTTGGACTTCAGGCACAGACCGCCGCTATGGAAGGTGAGGCCCTGTCCCAGCAGCAGGACGGGACGATCCTCGGGCGAGGTGCCGCAGTAGCTGCACTCCAGCATAAGGGGCGGTTCACAGGAGCCCTTGGCGATCATGAGGAAGGAATTAAGGCTCATGTCCTCGATCCAGTCCATGGATCGCACCTCTACGGACACTCCACAGGGGCAGAGAGCATCCACCGCGGCCTGGGCAAAGATCGAGGGTGTCATCATGTTGGCCGGTGTGTCGGAGAGACGACGGGCCAAGTTTTGGGACTCGGCCTTGAACAGTCCCCGGATCCAGGCATCGCGGTCACCTTTGCCGTACATGTCCAGCTTGGGGGTGTGCAGGCGGTGCTTCTTCCTCTTGTTGGCATTGAATCGCCACACGGCGAGGGCAGCGCCCTCGGCAGCCTGCTCTGGATAGTCGAAGGCGTCCACATGCACCTCATGCATGCCCTGGAGCTGAAGGGCCCGGGCACCAGTGCCGGCCGCAATGCGCACATTCTCCATGCCCTCGTCCAGCTCCTCGTTCTCGTTGTAGGCCGCGCCATGTTTGCCCGCGCCGATGATGGCCACTGCCTGGTATTCGCCCTCAAAGCCGCTGAACAGCAGACCCTTGCCAAGGGCGCCATTCAGGCCGCGTTCCCTCATCAATGTGACCAGCTTACCGCCCACTGCATCGTCCAGAGCCAAGGCGTTCTTGGTGGGTTTAGCCGGCTTGTCGCCTTCTCCCAAGTAGACACCGACGACCGCACCCTTGGGATTCTTGCATTCGGTGGCGAATGCCCTGGCGTTGCTGCGGCCTACCAGGTGGGCACAGGACCGCATCTTAACAATGTCCTTAACCGACGGCATCTTCACACCACAAACGTATGTCTAGCAATATATAGTTGTAAAAAAAGAAAGGGAAAACTTGTTTGCAACACGAAAAATTTTGAGAAAACCCGTATTTTTTTCACTTGTAAATTTTGTTTTGCTTTCTAATGAAAACCGTCTGACTCGTACGACAATCCAGAATAAAATAAAATCTACTGGGGGACATGCCTGGATATTGACAGCTCCAAAGTCGAGGTTCATGGATTGCTTAGATGGAATTTTTTCATGGCTAAAATTATGTTTTACGGAGTTATTATACAAGTAAGCTTTGGAGTTTGTTAAAATTCTAGATATAAAACGATTCAAGAAAGTTTCTTATTGTTCCACGAAAAACCTTTATTAAATAATATTTTTAAACTTAACTTAAACCTAATTAAACTTAGCTAATTTTGTGTTATTGATTTTTCTGTTGTTTTTGTCATAATTTACTTTGCAAGTTATAAGTTAGGAAATCATTTATAATCATTGCATATACAAAATCCTAAAATAAATGCATAGACTTTACAAATGCAGTTTGAGTATTAAGTATTTATTCCAATAAGTGGCCTGAGCCACCTGTGAATGTAATCTCCACCCCCTGGAAATGATTCAATCAGCCGTGGTGCTACTGGGAAAACTAAGATCCATGCATTCATCTTGAGCCTGAGTAATTTTCCATCAGAGGGAGGGAGAGCGAGCGGGTGGAAAACCCACCTGCCGAATCAAAATTTGATTTCCAATCGAATGCGGCTCTCGAATAAATATGGCCTGATTTACCAACTCGATTGATTTTGGATTTTAGATTTCGGTTTACGGGACTTTGATGTGCGATGTGATTATGTTGACTATAAAATATTTACCCACCGACCAGGGTTGCGGGTAAATTGCTTTGAAGTCGAAGGTTCTGTGAGGGAGGAGGTGCCAATCAATGGAATTTTCGGTAAATGGCATTATGAGGCTGACTTGATTGTCCACATACTATGTGTGTGTATATATGCATGCATGCATCCGGCAGAATGTTACGGCTAATTACAAACGGAGCACGAAATGGCAAATGTCTCTCTCTCAATATTTAATTGGTCCCTGCCAGGCGCAGGCCAGGAGTACTGATTTGGTCCTTAGCTTTGGCTTTGGGCCAGGTGAACCTAAACGAGAGCCGAAAATTTGACTGCCAGCCATGTACACGCAGCTGCAGTTGGCAAATGTTGGCCATGCGCTGCTCTCGTGTGTGTTTGTGCGATTGTTTGCGGGCCATGTTGGGCGAGTCAAATTTAATTTTGCCATCCAAATGGCATACTTCTCGATTATATATTATACCAACATCCCGAGGGCCCTGGGTCGGGCCCTTAACATTGCACTTAACGCACACAAACAACCGCTCAGCTGGACACATTATTTGCTTTAAGATTTTCCACCCACTTGCCCCTGCCCCCGCCGCTGCCATTCGTTACCTTGATTAGCTAATGCTAATTTGGGGATTTGCAATTTCCTCTGTTTGTTTATTTATGCGTAGGTGTGTCGTGCCTTGTTTCCAGAAATGATTTGCAAATTCATTGGCAGTTGGGATATTTTACAAAGTCTGTAAGCATTAAATATGCTTACTTGAACACTAAATCAATTGGAGCTCAACCCGCTTTTAATTAGAGTGTGTGGAGCCTACTTTGAGATAATAAATACCTGTTAGATATCTGAAAGCAGATTGATTGATCAGCAATCAATGGGAAATTAAGAATGCTTTTTCACTGCAGTCATATTACTATGTTTACTAAAGTTATTACTCCTGCGAAATTGTTGCTTATTAGTTACGATTTTCAGGGGAAGTGCCTGTTTTTGTTTCAAATGGGATTCCAGGACTAGCATGCTTCACCATAACCGTTTCAGTCTGGTGCAGACTATTCCATGGACCCATTTTGGCCCAATTACAATAGTTTTTGGTCTGTGCACTTGAGGATGTAACTAGGTTCAAGCACTCTCTCCGTAGTCCCGCAAGAAAGAAATATTCAGTGAGGTCAAAAATATTGTTTCAATCAATGGTTTTTATTCTGCTTTGGCTAAACAATTATAATACATCAGTTAAATAAAAAGCTAAGCAGCTACTAAGATAGAATTTCTTATCCTTTACGGCGCGTATTTTTCTCGTAAGTGGCTATTGGATTCTGGGTTACAGGAGGAGAAGCACCAATATCATCCTCACCAGGTGCTGAAATTCCACCTTCACATGGACATTCACAACCTTCAGGTACTTTCATCCTCCTATTATAAAAACGCTGAAAGCAATTCGATTAAAACATTATATATGTTATTCAAAAGTTAGCTTGTTTTGCGAATTGTTGTATATAAAATTAAATTGATTTAACTGGATGCTTACCACAAATCGCCTTCGTGCTCCTACATCATAATCAACATCTTCACCAGGACAGCGACAACATTGGTTAGGCGGTATAGTAGCCATTCTAGCGCCCGATTTCTGAATTTGAATGCAATTTGATTTTTAAATTAATTAAGTGAATCGAATATCTGGGCACCTTGCTGACTTTATACATAAAATTTCAAAGGATTTCAATTGGATGCTTACCACAGGTCGCCTTTGCTCCATGGTACTTTGATAGACGTGGTGGCCTTTCGGCATTAACTAGTGCCAAGAGGGCGCAACCGAAAAGGAAGAAGGCAAAAGCTACTTTGGGTGACATCTTTGCTTGAAGTGGGAGTATGAGACTCTGTTAACCAAGTTACCCCCACCTTTTATACTCTTATGTTACTGATAAGGGAATATGCGCTGTGATAAAGAGCTAAGCTAGATTTCTGCAAACACTGTATTTCTGAGAAACAAGACCTATAAAATTGATCCCAATATTTATTTATTCTAAGGATTTTCTGGGAAACATTTATTAGAAATGGGCACAACCCCACTTTCTAAGAAACCAAGTTATTAAAATATTTATTTAAAACTAAGTTGATGTAATGGAGAATTCTTTAATGCCATAATTATTACTTAAAAATTTATCACCTAAATATATGTAAGTACTTTAAAAAAATATTTGAATTGTGGGATAAACTAACCGTTCCTTTTATGTTAAAGCTTGGAAAAGTTTGGGATATCTTAAATCAAACAAGAATTAACTTTAGAAACATTTTCGCCTTACTTTTATAATGTTGTTTTTAGATAATTAAATAAATACACACGAAATCGTATGTCAGAAAGAGCCTAACCGATATATATATATTTTTATATCTATTTATTTTCCCCTCTATAAGCCGCAAAACAAAGCTATCCCCCACTGTAACAAAATAGTCATTTAAAAATCATGGAGGCAGAGACAGGAGTCCCTCAGCTAACAACTCCGTGGCGAGGATTATGCCGCCGCTATGTAAATGATAATGACAAAAGAGGAAAATGCAAGGAACAAAAAATCATATGAATTTCAATTAAGTAGTCAACAAGCGGGCCCCGGAAGCCGGACGGAGGGTCCTGCGTTGCTTTGGCCAAGTGCACAGCGATAATAATAATAATAATGACGGGGAGAGAGTGGAAATAATTAATTTTCCAAACCAGTGGGTCCAACGCTAATTAAGCTTAATTTTTGGTGTTGCATAACTAATTAAGGTGGGAACAGTGCGAACTGGCCGCAGCAGGCGCCACAAGCACAAGGAGGCTTTTATGCAAAAATGTTGCACTTTAATTCTATTTGTCTGCGGGTTTGGCGGCGGCACAATCTATAATTGGAAAGTATGCCCACGCTTATCTCGCGTGTCCTCTCGACTATTTGAATATGGATTTCAATTTAAAGTCACCCCAGCCCCAGGAATATGTTATATGCAAATCTTTTCTATCAAAAAGCACAGGCGCACAAGCACACAGCACAAATGTTTGCCTTTTGGCTTTGAGCAAGGTGAGCCGAAGGGTCACAACCAGAAGCCCGAAAACCTAAACCAAATTGAAAATTTGGTCATTTTCTCGCCTTTGCGCTTGACCTGGCCGAAAAGGACGACAAAGTTTCGTCTCCACAACCTGAAAAGCACACACACACACACGTTCATCCCGATTTCCTCGTTATAAAATATTTGCCCAAGTTGAATAGTTCAAAGTATTTGATTTAAAATTAACATTTGTCTTTGCGCACTCAGTCGGAATTATGCAATGTGCTCAGAGATAAGCCCAGTTGCAATGAAAATGAAATTATTACATACATATTTGCAGATTACTATTTGGACAGCCACTTCTCACACTCGCCGTATATTATTGTTAAATGTTTGCATAATTGCCAACCTGAAGCTTGTGCATATGGGATTTCAGGGGCTTCACCAAAAACCATAAGGAAACATTGGTTAAAGTTTAAATAAACAATGACATGAAGTCGTCCCGCTTGGATATATCTCCTTACCTGTAATAGAAAGATTATTCTGGTTTTAGCAAGGTAGCTCTCAGAAAGGATTCTAGAGCTCAAATATCCTTTAAATATTTAGAAATTGTATTCCACTTTATGTTAAATATATTTAAGAACTTACAGATATCCAAACCCAAGCCCAAAAATATTCTTCAATAAACACAACAATTTTTAAATAATTTTAAATAGATTTTGTTTTTTATTAAAAGGTTTCTTGTCTCACTTTATTAATAACTAAACGCTTAACAACTAAAGATTTCCGTTTTTTGTTTATGCAAATTACCTTAAGTACATTAAGTCTGAAGAGAGTGCTGCAAGACCCTTAAAATCAAAATCGAAATACTTGTTTTGTCACTTGTTCGTGGGCGTGGGCAAGATGGAGGATACAATAGAACTGGCTTCAAGGTATTTAGAATTAATGCTCAATTGTTGATATTTTAATGGAGTATTTATATATAAGCTATGGACCGATTCGAGTTAAGTATGTCGATGCACGTTAGGCGAGTATTGCTTGTGTGATTGAGGTTTATCTAAGGATAGCTTCCCGTTTAATTAGAATTGTATTCGATTTAGGGCTGATTCAACTCGATTTATGTGTCGATATAGTACATTTATGTTTTTTATGTTAGTTCATCGCGATTATGTATGTATGTAATTATGTATGTATGCATGTAGTTGGGCTGTTAATAAATTTATCAAAACTTAACATCACATTGCTTCTTCGATTACATTTATATGTTTGCATGCTTTGCCTTGAAAGTTCAAAGTTCGGTTATATGTATATATTACGCTGAAACTGATCAAAGTCTAGATTCAAATAACGATATGAATGTGCGATTCTGCGGCAGTTTTACAACTCGTATCCCAATTGATCAATTGTCGTAGCTAACTATGGGTTCGTGGCGTATCTTTAGTATATTTATATATAGATGTGTGGTGTGTAAATCGATTCAAGGAGAGTCGTGTCATGCGATAATAATACCCTATAAAGTCTAAGTCTAAGTCAATGAATGCATTGTAAATGCCTCAGTAAATGCATAATCCTTTAGGAAGAGTGTTTCAAGTGTTTTCTGTTCATTGCTGAAGAATGTGTGTATGTCTATGATGATGTCCGTGATGAATTATAATAATAATAATAATAATGCTTGTAGTGATTTCTCCGCTTTGTTTTGTGCGCTGGTTGGCATTCATTTATCTTCCTCGCTTTGCATTTACTAAAACTGATTGGACGACGATGACGGCATGTTGAGGGCGAGACTCTCTTCACGATATCAGACATTGGGCTTGCGGAAAATCTCATTCGGATGCTGATTGCTGCTAAAGTTCTGCCGTGTCGAGCATTGCTTTAAGGAAATAAATAAAAAGGTGAGACACAATTAGTAAATATGTGCATGTAGGTGAAACATAGGCCCCAAAGTGATTGCATTTTAATTACATTTCCATTGCATTCCGTCTCCCGCCCCACCCCAGCGTACAATTACCCTGCATTTGGGTCACACACCCGTCGGATAATGACAACTTAACTGCCTTACACCGTCGTTTTTATTATTATTTTCCCTTTGATTTGACGTTGCGGTGTCAGTTCGGACAGAAGGCTATTAAAATAATTGCCAGCCAAATCGTTTATTATGGTGTGTGTCTGCCTTCGACCCACTGGCACCACCAACCCCTATGTTCCCCCCAACCCCAACTTCCATAACCAGCGGGTGGTGGTGGTGGTTGGTGGCCCTCATTATCACTTACCGCTTGCTTCTTTTCCCAGGACTTCATGGCTGTTTTGTATTTCTCGAACTCGTGGCACCAGTCCGAGTAGATTTTCTGATAGTCATTACTCTTGTTCGGCGGAGTGCATCTGTTTGAATATAAACATTGTTTTCATGTGATTAGAATAATGGAATTTCTATATTTGGAGGGGGTTTCTCTAATGCATGTTTACATTAAGGGGTAATGGCTTGCATAAAGCTCTGATTATTTTACTATTTATGTTTTGGGTTATAGTTTTTTCTTTAGTTATAAAGATACATACCTATGGGCATCCACTGTGATGTTGTAGCTGCACAATAGCGAACCACCCAAATGGCAATCGTAGCGACCGCCATCGGCTTCATTCACCGAAACCACAACCAGGCCACGTTCCGTGGTCTCAATGTATTTGGTGGGCGAGTAACGAATCTCATAGCTGTCAGGGAGAGCAACAACAACAACGAAAAGAAAGAGGATAACGATTGCAGAAACTGTGTCGTGTCATTCAATCAGCCAATCCAATTCCACTCACCGTCCCTTGTCCTTGGAGTGATGATACCAGGTCACCTGCTCATTTTTCAGCACTTCGGGGATTTTAACAAAGCAACCCAAATGAACGCTCTGGCCGTAGGTCACCACAATTTTCTTCTTCAGGACACTGGAGTCGCAAATGTCACTTGTTTCGTTGGCCACGTCCTGCAGAGTTAAATATTTAATTTAAATTGGGGTCAGATTCAAATTCAGATCAAGGATTTCCCTTCTGGTTAATTTGCTTCTTTGAAATGAATCAAAAAATAACAAAGTTCTTTGGAAATAAATAAAATATAAACTTCTATTAGGGACTTCGATTTACAGTGACTTTTAATAATTGACTTAATTGACGCTTCTACTGCTAAATGTTTTTCTTGTGTTTATTTAATATTCAAGGCTGTTATTCTTTCACTTTGTTTATAAGTCCTTGATTTCTCCACTCACCTGCAGCAAATCCAGCTCGTAGGGCCGGCACGTGTTGGCCTCCTTGTCCCAGCCGCAGTACGGATCACGGACGCAACGGAAGCAGTTGTCGTAACGGCGATTGCACATGGCCAAATCGATTTGCTTGATGCGATGATCGGTGCCAATGTAGAGGCTCTTACGTGTCTGGCTGATTTCCATTACCTGGATGGCCTCGTTGGGTGCCACCTCGAAGATATCCAGCAGCTTGGACAGCGACTCGCCGTTGCGATAATACTGAACAATTTTGTAAACGCGACCCAGATTGGTGCCCACATAGTAAACAATATATTCCTGATTGAGGATGTCAATCCGGATTCTGAAAGGTGGAATAGGGTTTATATATATTTAGGCTTTGAATAACATAAACTCTCTCTCTTTATTTATCCTAAAGTTCAAAACAAAATTGGAAATTTGAGAATTTAAAATCCACACAAAAACCCACTTCTACCACGGAAATGAATAACATAAACTCCAAGCTCTCAGCGAATCTCTGAATTTTTCTCTATTTCTTTTTATCAACAAACAACAAAAAATCCGCAAAAAGATTACCTAGCTGAAATAGCGCTTTTCAGTCTAAAAGCTCACCTGAAAATCATCAAAAATATATATATATGTATATGCATTGCAACTCACTTGTCAACGACGAGCTTGGTGAAGACCAAATCCCTCTTATAATAGACTGGATTGTTGTGCTCGTGATTTACGGCTTTGTCCATAAGTGGATGGGATCTGATGAAATTCAGCACAGTATCGGGCAGATTGGCAGTATCGTTGACACATGTACCTGGCCGCGGTTCCGGCACCTTATTGTTCAGCACCGGCAGCCAAGCGGAATTCGATGAGGATTGCTCCTTGAATTTACCTGGAATACAAAACAAGAGCGAAGGGAAACAATGACTCATGCGAGATGGGAGCGGCAATTGAACTGAACAAAATTGTATCTGCAATTGAAGATTTAAATCTACGAGCAAAAGGTGTCAGCTGCTCCTCCTCTAAGCTGTCAAGCGGCGGTGAAGTCCCCCATCTGTGTGTGCCGTCTATAATCCATTCAAATGGATTTTCTAATGCGATTTATGTTGCGCACGGCAACGAATCGAAACTGAGCTGAAGCTGAACCGAAACTGAACCTCAACTGAAATTACAAAGCAACCAACAGCAACAGTAGCAGCACAGCACAGGGGACGGGCGACGAGTGCTCGCTCGCTCCTCTCGAACGGATAAAACAAATGTGTGGATTGCAAATAAAATTTGCCAATAAGTTGCATGTGCCACGGCCATTTCCATTTGCAATCCGGGCGGCGAAACCAATCCACTTGGGGGACAATGGACAAGCGAAGAAATTGCACGTCAACGGGGCGATGTGCATCTCTGGGAAAAGCGATAGCGATAGTAAGCTTACCATTGAAGGCAGCCTGAACCTCGTTAATGTGGAAACTGCATACGGCAGATCCAATCAGGCCATTAGTGCTCGTCGTGAATGTGGCAAAGAAGCGGCTCTTGTCGTTGGGCAGCTGGTAGACCGACTGGATCTCGTTGAAGTAGAACGGAAACTCGCCGGAGATGCTGCAGTTGAGCCGGGCCTTCAGGTAGGTGGCCCAATTGTGGGCCAGCAGGTTCTTGCCACCCACATCCTTCTTGCAAACACGGGCGATGCGTGAGTAGACGGCCTTGCCGCAATTAATATACTCCACGGCGGTTTCACGGAAGAAGAAGTACACGTACTCCCCAATGTCGAAGGAGCCCACAAAGTTGGGTTCTGAAATGAAGAGGGGAGTAAAGTAAAAGGATTATTAATAAATATTAAAGTTAGCTGTGAAAACAAAGTTAGAAAGCAATGAATCAGGAAATTAACCAAGGAAATAAGGCTCTTTAAAGCCAGTTATAAGTCATTTTAATACCCTCTGATCTATCTCATTTTGTATACTTACTGTCCAGCCACTTGGAATCGTACTTCAGGGTCCTCTTGAATTTATATTCCAAGCGCTTAGCCGAAGTATTATAGAGATCTGTGCGGAAAATAACCGTATCCGCCTTGGTGAACTCCGCATTGGTGCCCGAGTACTAAAACAAAGACAAAAAAAATTTAAGTTAGGGTCCAAGAAACTTTAAGTTTATGAGAGCCATTTTGCTTACCAGGCCAGGCAGGCCGCCAGGATTGCCGTTCTCCACATAAATCGCCGTCGAGTTGTCCAGGGGATCGTAGGGACACTTGGCAATGCCCAGGCCAACGCCAATCACATATTCCGAGCGCGGCAGGTGAGTCAGGTTCGCCTAAGTCGAAACGAGCAGGTGAATAAAAAGGGGTAAATAGGCAGAAAAGATTCGCCTCCGAGTGTTTGACTTTAGTTTAAGGGGCTTTATCTATCTATGCGTGCATGAATAGATGTCAAAGGCCGAGTGAGCAACTGTTGATTGCCATCTAAAGTCAACTGTCGGTGGCGGCAATCTTTTCATGAATGGCTTCCCAATCTGGGCCGGGGCGACTTACATAGATAACATAATCCTTGGGATTGTGTGCGTTGGTGCCGCACACATAGAGCCTATCGCCCTGCTCCATTGACTGGATGACACGCACATGGTTCTTGCAATCGAAAATCTGCGGAAATACATATCGATTATTGAGATATGTACATACATAAACATAAGGGATAAAGGATGAAACTGGAGAAGAAGCCACCACAATGTTGTGGCCAACTAAAGCAACGACTACTGAGAGTTTTTTCAATTTATTGAGGGCACAGCATCATCTGTTTTGTCACCCAATCGCAGCGATATCGAAATTGTTGCCAGCACTACACTACACTCCGTAATGCTGCAGCGAATTTGTGGCAGAAATGTGGACAAATTGCAATAGCACGCGTCGCTGCCGAAGCTAAATCAATTGGCAACAATGCAACGAAACGCTGCAAAAATTACTACCACCCCACATTGGCGCACACACACTCAGCCGAGCAGCTTTATGATGACTTAAGCAGGATACCCATGTGGCCTCCATGCTGCCTCGCGTGTGTGTGTGCCCAACATGCAACATGCTGCCTTTGGGTGCTTCTGCTGCTTCGGCTCCTGCCACGAATAACTCGAAATTGATTTCGAATGAAAGGATTTGCTGTCACATTATAAACGAGTTGCAACAGAAGCGTCTGCCACATTGCCAGTCGATGGGATTTCCTTGGCTTTAAAACTGCAATCGAGTTACTGAAATACCTCCGCAGGGATGTGATTTATTTGCAACTATACACAATAAATATATATATATATGTGGGAGGCAAAAAAAAAAGCACACGAATTTCCACCAAGACAAGGTGAAACAATTGTATAAAATGTGTGTTTTTCCTCTGAAGGAAAAATATTAAATTCACATGAAATTGGAAGGCAGACTAAAATGAAAACAGAAAATGGATTCTCAAGATGGTATTTCCATTATGAAATATATAAATTTATTTTGTTTGCATAATCCTCAGATTATGGTGGTTTTTAATTCAATTTAGAAGACACCTGATCTTGGACTGGCAACGTTTCAAACTTAAAGCTGGTTGTGGAGCCTGAATCCTTGATAAATTAATTTAGATAATGGAAACTTCTGAAAATTCTGAATATTTATTTAGCCATTTATTTACTCACCTGACTCTTTCCCTTGGAAACACAGCTAACCACATCATCGCGCGTTGGCTCCAAGTTGATCACATCCCGCTGAAACGAAAGGTATTTATCAAATAGATTAGCAAGATGTGAGGGAAATTAAATCTAGTTCAGTTGGCACAGCGATTGCCGGCATTAACCATTAGCTTAAAAGCTCACGTGCTGCGGGCTCTATCAATTCAAAAATTCAATTTACTCAAAAAAGCACAAAATACGCTCGTACAAAAATTGTATATTGCAAATGCGAAGGCGGAGTGTGAGTCTGGGCTGGGTGGATGCCGCATGTGGCATAAACTACAACTAGCAGTCGTCCGTGGCACCTTCAGAATGCTTTCAACTAAATTTATTTATAAATCACGTAATGTTACCCAGGCAGAGGCACACACGAAATATTTTCACGCACCAACCTCTACATTGCCGCCATCGCCATCGCGGCATCCACCCACAGGGCGAACTCACCCAACCAGCCAACCAACCTGTTTACCACCCTACAACCACCCACTGGGGAGGCCGGCAGTCGCAGCACAGCGTTCATATAAAACCAAAATCATGTATTATTTAGTTGAATTTGCATTTGGCGCATAAAGCAGTGGTAGCAGCCAGAGGAGGAGTAGGAGCAGCCAGAGGAGGAACAGGTGCAGGAGCTGGGAGCCGAAAGGAGAGGCAGTCACTGGGAGAAAATGTAGCTTACCTTTTTTTTTTTGTTTATAAGCTGAATTTAATATAAATTTCAAAGGTCTAGCAGAGGTAAAAAAATTTAAAAATTAATATATAAATTTAAATTAAATGTTTTAAAATAATAAGAAAAAGAGTTTTTTGCCAAATCTTAGGATTTTGAATTGGAACTAGTTGGGAATTATAAAAGAATTTTGGTAAAATTATCTATAATTAAATAGAAATCCTTTCAAATGAAACTGAAACAATGTTTAAAAATCATTTGGCATTAATTAAAACAAGATGAAAGATAAAGAGTAAACTAAAAACGTCAAGAATAACTTAAAACAGAAACAAGTTGAGAATTTTAAGAGCAAATTATAATTAAAAAGTAATTAAACAAGTAAAATGAAGACAACTTTTAAAATAATATAAGTGATCTTAACTAACTGTAGTTAACTACAGTCATTAGTTAAATTTAATAACAAATTCTCAGATCTCTTCTCTCTTGTTCCTACAGTGTAGACCTGGCTGTGTATAGGCCAGAACCAAATGATGCCCACGGGCGAATGTATTCGCACTTAACCGCATAAAATATATTGACGTATCCTGGCTGGCGAACATGCGCTACAAGGAAATATAACCTCTTAGACTTTTACGATTCAGCTTGGAGATGCGTTGTGTGTAGTATAGGTAGGGCTTGGCAATGGAAGGTGGAAATGGAAATGGAATGGATGAAGGGCACTGCGAGTAGAAGGCAGCTTCAAATCAGGTGTGTGTGTGTGCCTGTCTCCCGCTCATAAAACAAACTTTTGCAAGTCATAAATTCATAAACAGCCCAAGCCCAGGCCCAGGCCCAAGGAGCCCGAGACACGGGGTAGCACTTCCTGTAATCGAATTGCCTCGCAAATGTTGTGGCAAGTTCGCGTATGTGGCGCCCGATCCGATATCTGGGCAGCGCATAAACCTGAGCCCGAGGACGACGACGACGAGTGGGCCAGTCCGGGGAATACGCCCGGAACATAATGCCCCGGACAAGAGAGTGCATATTAAATATGTTTTTTTGTTGCCCTTTTTTTTGTTGGTGCCGTTGGGTTAACTAAAATAAACATTCTTTTTTTTCGGCTGCTGCGCCGTGGGAATCGAAGATTTGTGGCTGTCGTCGTTGTCGTGTTGCCATTTGAAGTGCGCCTAAAAGGCTGCTAAGCCGGTGTATTGTGCTGACAACGTTTAGATGGCGCTTTATGGCCACAAAAAGCTGCAAGAAGCTTAGCGGCCATTTGGAAACTATGGAAAACACTCCTCGCACACACACACACACCCTGCCAACGGGGAGTATAATGAATTTTTAACAATATGCCACAGTGCCGCAGCAGCAACAGCCGCAAGCAAAGTTGTTTTGCCCAAAAGCTTTTCATGATTTTGTTTCCCATTTTTGTTTTTTTTTTTTTTTTGCCACCGCCGCTGCTGCCTCTGTCAGTTAGATTTGTGACTCGACCCTGGACAACCTGCCACATCCCCTTTGGCGACCTTTGGCGGCAAAAGGACTTAGCCTAAAAGCATGCTCTAGGATTATCATATTCGAGGCATTTAGGATAATCAGACGCGAAGTCGCTGAAAGCAAAGTTAGCCATGGTACTTACATTACAATTGGACGAGGAGATATTCTGCAGGCTCAAACGGAATACGCGATCCCTGAAAGAACAGGAACAGATATATTTATTTAATTGTTGCTCCAACGATATGACTATTAAACTTACATGGCACCCACATAGAGCGTATCCCGATCCTCGTTCATATGGAAGGTCCGGTAGTACAGCTTGCCGCAGTTAAACTCCCGCACATGATCTGGAAAAAAGTGGAGAGGAAAAGGGAAACATTTTCGTTAAGTAAATTCAATATTTGCTCAAGAAATTTTCCCTAAGTGATACGGCGGATGCAGAGACATGGCGGACATGGCGTCTAGATAGTGTCAACAAAGTTTTCATTCCCGGCAAATACTTGAACGGGACACTGGCCACAGACCAAACAGGATGGGGGCCAGAGATACAGATAGATTTCCCATTTCAATCAAATGACATTTTCGTGCACATTTTTTCCACGAAGGCAAAAAAATAAAGAAAAGACGAGAGAAAACTCGAGAATGGTTTTGTTTATTTACATTGAAGTTTTCCGCAGACCGAAGCAGAAAATAAGGAGAGTTTAGGGAAAACTCCTCCTGCTCCAGAAATACCGCCCGCCGCCAAACAAAAGCCATTAATTATAAGTATTGTATTATGTTAATTTCTGTGACGTCGCTTTGTCTGCAAATTGTTTGCCCATCGGGAGGATGATGTGTGCGTGTGTGTATGTGGTTATTGCTAAATGCTGAGCACACAGTTCTTTAATTAAACTAATTTGTATTTGCCCGCCTGTCACTCAACGCTCTGCCCCAATATCATCAGCAATTAATTGAGATGATGGGACGCGAATGAGGATGAGGAAGCTGCGCCAGCCAAAAGTGTCAAATGTCGTTCAAGAAATATTATGGATGACCGAGGCGGCATTATCCCCCGGACAATGGCCGAAAGTATGACAGAGGTCAGGGAAGGAGCAAACAAAAGGGCAGGACCCCAAACCAAACCAAACACAACACAGCAGCCCAGCACCCAAACAGGCATCCGATTTATGCTTCTGCTCAACAATGGAATATGTAAATACCGAAAGGAAACCCAAGACCCCGCAGGATGGCTGGAAAACAGGCAGAAATGTAGCTATTTTTGATTTCCGATTTCGGGTGAATATATTTTTTGTTCCTTTTTTTGGGGCATGGCAAGGGGAAAGGAACAACGAACGAGCAACCTATTGGCCAACTACAATAGAAGTGCGCACTCACATCCCCATATATATATACTCGCATGCCTTTTTGCATGCACAATTCGGATAGAATGTCCTTGCCAAACAGGAAGTCGACTTGTGTACGCTTGAAATGCTTTTGTACATATTTTTATTGTGAATGCCTGTCGAACTTTCCTGCTTTTTCTTCGACTTTTCCCCCTCTCTCTATTTTGGTTTTCCTTATTTTTACAACAACTTTTTCCCAAAGTTTTATGCTTGCATCTTAAAGGGGGAAAGAAAGTGGGAACTTTGCCAGAGAACTCTTTAAGAAAGCCAACGAGGCAAAGAAGAAAATCATAAACAATTTGCATTTACATTTACGCAACTTAATTGACCACATTTGAGTTGCGAGCTGCTCGGAAGTCGATTTCGTAGTATTTGGCCTTTGAGCCACACAGAACTATAAATGTTCATGAAGTCTGCCTCGAAAACGGTTAAATCTCTCCGGGCACACAACGATTTGCGAGATTGTTTATGGGGGCCAATTGTCATCGGCAGCCAGTAAAAACATATTGCCACGATTTCATGACTGGATTAAGCCAATAAAAATATGGCAAATATTAACATAAAATTGATGGCACTAAAGGACGTGAACTCTAGCGAATCGAGGTTATCCAATTGGCTTGTGGCACTTTGTGCAAGTGAGTGAAAATGGGTCCTTTTAAATTAATGGTAGGATTCGGATTGGAATGGGAAAATGGTATTTAAGGATTTTATTAAAAAGTATTTTTATTGGTGAGATTTTTGGTAGTTAAAAATATTAAAAAAGGGATATTAAATAAGAAACTATGGAAAACAATAAATGTATCTTACATAGAAGTTTTTTTTAAAGCTAATAAAATTGTATAATGTTTTCTGTTTTTTAAATATCTATAAATTACAAAATTCTTTACAAAACTACATAAAAACTGGCATAAAATACTTTATTTTCTTATAAATTTTTTACCACAGATAACCCCCCTTAAACCGCTTTAAAATATCTCTCCGCCTATCAATCTATCCATTTTCCCTCATATGTACATGTATCCCATGGAAATCCCTCAATATGCCGCTAAAGTTTACCCAGAAGGCAACTGTAAAATCCTTTCAAAATTTGACATTTAAGATGTGAACTTTATTTGCTTTTAATCCAAGTCCAATCAAAATCAAATTGCATTTACGAGCTGCCTTTGAGTTACGAAAAAAAAGAAAACAAACGCCAAATTTTATATTCCTTTTTTTTGGGATTCGCTTGGCAATTTTCCTTTGGGATTTTCATTTGGTAGGGAGAGAGAGGGAGTAGGAGAGTGCTTATGTGTATGAGCATTTATGACTCCGCCATATATGTCAATAATTTTTATGCTCTTCATAAATATGCGTTTGGCTTTTACGACCAACCCCCCACGTGTGGCAAAACGGAGCGAAAAGCGTTAAGATGAGACGACAGCGGCAGTCAAATCAATTTCTGGAAGGGAGAAAATGACATTTTCGAAAACGTTATTATCAAATCAAATGCGAGCTAAAGGAGCCCAAGGAGTCCAAGGAGCTAAAGGAGGACGGAGGAGAGGCAACTGGAATTGCAATGAGCATATTGTAAATTTAATGTCCTTCCACCCACTCAATCCGCCCATTTGACCGCGCTCCAGGCGAATATACACAAACATATATATATATATATATATATGATATATAGCAGCATAGAGAGCCCATGTCAGTTGCAGGTGCACGAACCCTTGGCTGACATTTACCTTTGAAATGTTAAGGTAAATTCCAAATTTGTCGCAAAAGATGACACACAAAATGGTACCGGTTCTCCAGGCATTCTTGCTTCTACCAAAGTTATGTCAAATCAATACCCCGAGGCGACTTGAGCTAACGTCGCTTGGGAAATAATCTTTTAAAGTAGAAAAACCAAAATTTCCTTTGATAATTATTAGTTTGCTGATTTTCTTTTGTGGCTTAGCTTATTCAAAGAATGTCTAGAGTCTAGACAATGGGATGGCGATGATGAGACAAAAGCAAAAACGCAGACAAATCGACAGGGAATAAAATGTACAGTCAAACTTCTCAGTATTGAAATAAGGTTTGAGGGTATATTATATCGTAAAATATAATAATATTGGTGAAATTATATAATATTAAATGATTAGTTTCCTGCTGATTCTTAAGTATTATTTAGTGCAAATTGTAATCGTTATAATTCAAAATAAAAAACATTAAAAATCATTTCAAGAAGTTTTCACTGCCAAAGAGCCAACTAAATTAATTTCCCTGCTTTTTGCATCCAGCCCAGAGTATTTCTGTGGAAATTTCCCCACTTATTTCCATGCTTTTGCTAATTATGAGACGTTCACGTCGGCTCTAAGCACTCCAAAAGCCGTCTAGACGTCTGCACCTGGACTACAAACCGAAACTGTGAGGCGGGAAGAGGGGGACCGACCCTGAGCGGGTCGAGAAAAGCCAAAGAAGAATAGGATTGCAAAACGTAGAGCTGGGAAAAGGGGAGGAGCGGACGCACATGGAAGTGGAAACCAAAATGCTTACCCAAAGTGGTTGCCATTTCATTTGCACACAACAACAAAAGAGCCACACTCGTGGATTGTCTCCGTCTCCTCTCTTGATTGTGTCTGTGTATATAATTAAAACGCATATGCATGGTAAATACACTTATTGTCAGCACTGTACGCCGTGCCTGAATGCCCCAAAGGCTTCGTGGCTGATGCAGCAGCTTTAATTCTACACTACACAATATAGAAATGAAAATTCCGACGATGAGAAATTCTGCGAGGGTGGTGGCTGTTCTGTGCAAAACATTTTCAACTCAATTTAGTTCATTTTATGGCAGCAGCAATGCGCAGCGGCAAGTTCATTTTGTTGCAAAATAGCAGCAGAAATGCAAAAAAAAAAAAAAATGAATATATACCCGGCTAGCGCACTCATAAAAAAGCATGAAAAGAGCAGTCAAAACACCACTAGACAGACCAGCAGCAGCAGTAGAAACTGCACCGGCAACAACATATATGGTATAGTATAGTGGTATATAGCCTGGACATCGCCCAAAAGCTGGCAACAAAAACGCAACAAAATGCGGATGCGGTAACTGTTTCGTTTTTGGTTAAAACGAGGTAGAGTTTGAGGTAGAAGAGGTGCTCCTGCTTCATAGTGCAACTCCATTTGACGAGCTCATGTGTGTGTCTTTCGGCCACATAAACGGTTGAAATAGTTTTTAAAACTTCTTTTTTATACCCTTGCGGAGGAGAGCATTAAATAATGGAAGTACACATGTTCATATATCCTGAAGTTAAGGAAACGATCAATATTTTGTGTGCAGTTTTGTGTTTATATTATATTTTGTATCTTTAAACAATTTAGTATATTTAAAAAACTACTAAATATGATCCTTAGAAATCAATCATCAGATACCTTAATAGCTTTGTTTTTTTATATATTATAAAGCCTTACAAGTATTAGAGTAGAGTATTCCCTACTTCGTTATGTAACAAAATACCCCCGTTTACTGTATTTTTTTGTTAGGTTCTAACCCCAGCACCTTTATGGTAAATTTGCTTGGCAAGTAAAACATTCTGCGGCCCGCTTAATTTGCCATGAAAGTCTTGATGCTGTTGCCACTTAAGTGCACACAAAGCCGCAACTTGCTTGCTAGCCATATGCAACATATTTTGGCCAGACAAAAGAGAATGCAAATTTTGGTCTTTGGCATACTTAGGCTAAGTCAATTAAGCCGAAGCACACACACACACACACAAACGGGCTGTGAATGAAAATTTAATTAAATTTCACCTTAAAATAATGGGGGCTAAATGGAAATTAACGTTAAGCAAGTTGTTTGCATCAATTTAAGGTGATTGAATTATGGCAAACGACAAAATCTGTGGCCTAACTGCATTTGCAGTTGATTGATTGCATTTCGCCTGTTGCCTGTGCTAATTGCTTTTGCAACATTTTGCGACACTTTGCTATCGGTATTTCTCCGCCTCATCGCTCTGTCCGTTTCCTACTCCCTGCTTTTCTTAGTTCGTTTTTTATATTTTTTTTTTTTGCCCTCTGGGGCGGGGCGATAAGCTGACTGACTTCCTCTGCTTTAATCAGCCGCACACAGCCTACATAAAGTGCGGTTTTATCAATCGAATATTGCATAACTATTTGCAAGGGCACTGGAGGGAAAAATACCCCAAAACATTCTTTTATTAAATATCTGACCAGATACAGCCATTCCTGTTAATAAAAGAATTATTCAGTAGTAAAATGTATATTAAAAATTAGAGTACAACTTTTTGTCTTTTCACACAAATCAAATCTACATTTTAGAACAATTTTTCTGATTGAAGGCGATCTCTCTGTTCTGTTAACTTTCTCAAAAACTTTTTATTCTTGCCAAGAACTTTTTATGATTTTAGAACGCTTTTTTCTCCGAGTGGAGTTAGCAAAGTTGTCCAAAGGCGAAACGTGATTTTACCTCCGTTCGCAGCTGGCCAACTAAAACTTAGAAAAAGAGCCCGCTTTAAACACACTTTTAATGATGTTGCCGGCACCGCCGCTGCCGCTTGTTGCTCCCACTCGCCACTTGCCACTTGCCACTTGTTCGCAGTGCAACATTATTAAGCCCCACTTTTGCAGCTGAAGGTGTCGGGCATTGCATTGAAATTCAATTTCGCGGGAAACTTTTCATTGTGAGTAGCGCGGTGCCGCACCAGGCCTGACATGCTTTGGGTGGTTCCCCCGGTTCTCGGTCCCGATTGCAGGCTCACAGCCAGGTAAATCCCCGCCTGGAGCTCCCGGCGAGAGCGCCGCCACCCAACGACTCTGCAGTCTACAGCAAAGGGGTGGACTCAATGAGCTACTGTGTCAACAGCTTTTGACATTGCCATGATGAAGTGGAGCTTGCTGTGGCACTACTACTCTCCCTTAAAAAAAAAAGTATATACAACTTGGGGCAAGAACTACGCTCTCGCTTTATCGCTTTTGTCGTTTTAATGGGTCAGCAGTGTGCCTACACTCTGAGAGATGTACTGAGAAGCTCTTTAAACTGTTGCGCCTAAAAAAAAAGCAAGACCAATGGGTGTAATAAATCCGAGATTGTAGAACTATCTGTGGCAATAAAAAATTAATCTAATCGTTGAAAATAAATAGGAAGTCAGCTTACGTTCTAAGTTATTTCCAAGTATTTGCGGGGCACAGCTTAGTTAATCTTAAGTTGTATAATTTATAGAGAAAGAGCTCATCAAAGCTTGAGTAAAGGGATGTTATATAGTAAGAGATTTCAATGATTCTTAAGAGGGTCTAATACAAATAATAATATATATTATAAAGCATTCCCAACTATGTGAATTTCATCAGCATTGTTAACCATTTTCCTTGCTTTTTTAAGGTCAGCGGGACGCCTGCAGTTTCGTGTTAATCTAACACATTTTTAGGAGGCTCAACCTCAGCTACCTGCCCGTAAAATGAGTCAATAATCACTGGTCTCGTCTTTATAATGAAGTCATTACACCTTCTGTCAAACAGCAGGCGAACTTTGTATCTTTGTATCTCATGTGTGTGAGCAGACAAAGAAAAGAAGACCGAATAAGAAGAAGCAACAGACAGACCGAAAGATACAAAAACATAGAATATAAAAATAGAATTTAGGGAAAAGAGTCGCTGCTAAAAACATCTGTCAAACCGCTGAGTCAACCAATTGAAGTGGCCGAGGTGGTGAAAGAGGGGAAAATGCAGAGGAACGGGCTAGGGAAATGCCAGAGAGAGACATAAATTTAGTATTCCCTAAAATGAAGTGCAATTAATTTCATTTAAATCAATAAAAATAGTGGTTTTTCATGCATTCCAACGGAGGAAAAAAAAAAAAACAGAAAATAAATTTTAACCATCAACTGGGGAATTTATAGTTGACATTTTAGAGTTTTGTTGTCATACAGTTCGCTGCATTTTGTGTGCTTTGCGGTTTAAGTGTTTTAATTTATTGCTTAACGATAGGTTTATATGGTGCATCTGGTGCAGCGTTCCACCTTCGATGCTTGTAGCCATTTCAGTATAAATTTAATTTTTTTTTCTTTTTTGGATTTCCCGATAGACAGTTGCGGTCAAAATAAGAGAGGCAAGAGTTTGAGATGCATTTTCTTTCAGCTCAAAGCTTGGTTTATTTTATTTGGAATTCTTTAATATATTTTTTAGGTTTACACATATTATTTAATTGTATATTTTCTTTAAAAAAGCATCCTTAAACCTAATATTTTGCCTACATCCGTAGAAATTTCTTTGTTTTCTTCCCATACACATATTGTGGTATAGAACTTCCTGATAAAGTATGCGCAAACAACTTGAAGGCTCCTCTAATCGCCTCACGTTCTCCTTTCGGGGGCAAGTGCTTAGCTATTGAGTTTACAGTGCAACATGCGGCAAGGACCAAAAGTTCTTGTCGGCACGTGAAGTTTTATGCTGCACTTATAGCTTATAGCTTAAAGATATAGAGGGGAAAAGGGGGGAAGATGGTAGAGAAAATGCGGAAAAGCCATGACCAGCAATGTGGCACGTGAACCTATTAGAAAATGTTTACTGGTCTTGACCTGTGAAGCTCTGTTGTGTTCGCCAACCCAAATGAGATTTAAATTTTGTATACAACAGTTTCAACGTTCTCTGATAGCTTTTTGCTGTTACTCGGCATTCATTGAACTCTGGGTAACTTTTCAATCAACCTCAAGATGATAAATTAATGCTGCCCAAAATTATTAAGCAAAATCCAACATGCTACAGACTCATAAAATGGCCAGAAACCAGTTTCGAAGCTCCCATAGTTGAATTTTAAATAACTCTTAGGCCTTAATGACTCAATAAAACAGGTCAAACTTTGAAGCCAACAGAGAGCTTGGGAATCGACTTTGATTTCTCGTTAAAAATGGAAAAGTTTTTACATTCTTTTTCGATGGCGGCATTAAGGGGACACAACAGTCAATTATATATCATTCAGGATTTATCTTTGTGGATTACGGGGACTGCATATGGTTAAAATATGATTACATTATTGGTATTTGTTTAAACATGAAATATGCATATGAATACCAACAATTTACAATTGCACAGCCCAGCAATATTCGCTATGAATGCGTCGCATTAATATGCAAATTATAAATAATAACAACAATAACAATGCTCCCAGCAGCAGGTCCAGCAAAAATGGAAAATGGCCCCAATCGAGACCGAGAGCAAAAAAATAGGTGCAATTGAAACCGAACCAAACGAGATAAATAATAAAGGCACAAAGAACATGTGCGAATATTATGGCAAATAAATTACAAATTTGTTGTTGCCTGAAAAATTGAAAAATAATATTTGCAACTGTTAAAAAACGGATGTGTAGTGTAAGCCCCCAGGGTTTACCGATGTATGCAATACCCTATATTTTTTTGGATTTTAATTAAGTTTGGAAAGTAATTTCGAAGTGTCCATTAATAAAAACGCTATAAACAAAATTAGCTAATTTTTTAACCAATTAAAAAACTTGACGTTTAGTGCTGATCTTTAGGGTTTTTTAGAAGATTATTTAATGCTAAATAATTAGAGCTTTAATTTAATAATTAAATAGTTTTCAGAGTTACAAATACACTCCGCTTTTTTTAGTGTTTAATACTCTACATGGGAAAAACCCTGTGAACATGAAATATAAATTTATTTAACAAATGTATTTTAATCCTTGTGTTTCCATTTTTTTCCCATTTTGTTTATTTACCTCTTCCATGCTTGCCGTAGTTGTTGCCTTGATCGTTTCCAGTGCAACAAGGACGCTCATAGTAGAAGTTCCAGGTGTTTTCATAGTCCGCAGCCGTCTCGCTCACACTGCTGGACAAGAGCAGCAGGAGTGCGAGGAGTGGTGACAGCAGGAGCAGCGACATTGCGGGGCGCGAGGGAGGCTGCCCTCAAACCTCAATTGGATTACAGCGAGAGGGAAAGAGAGGGCGCGTTCGGCGATTGCTTGTTGATTTTACCGTTGCAGGAGGAAAACCGGCGCGTTTTTTCTCACGAAGAACCGTTAACACATTTAACTTGTATTATTTTTACACACTTTGCGGCAATTGCAATGGAATTGATTTCACTGGCAAATGGATTTTAAAATAAACTTCTTTCCTCGGGCGATTTATAGCACCCCGTCCCACACCTCCCCGCTCGACGGTAGTGCCAATTTCGTTTGGATTAATTATATATATGCAATACACACACACACGCAGTCACACGCAAATAAAGTAATGCATTTTCCCAGTTGCGAGTTCAATTCGGTTTTCAATTCGATTTCAACGCACTTAGCACCCGACAATTGGTCGAAGCGCGATAAAGATAAAGGCAAAAAAGGAAACTGGTTTTATGCCCACGCAGGGAAAATAAAACAACAATGCCAACCACAGGAATTCCTCAGCTCGCACGGGGGAGCGAGACAGCGACAGGCGCGCTACAAGTGAGCAGAGCAGCGAATACAGGTAAACAAACTGAAAAGTTTAAACAATTGAATTGCACCGGCTTTGGCTTTGTTCAGCGATTAATAACTTATAGATCGGCAAATATTTCGCTGGTTGTTTAAAGTTTAGCTTTGCATTTACTCCACACAGGCACACAAACACTTGCACATACAAACAGAGATACACACTTGAGTTGTTGTTGGGAGTTTGTAAGTTAAATAGGAGTTTTCAAGCATCGAATTGAATTAACCCCCACACAAGACTTGTTTAAATGCTGTTTAGTTAGTTTATTGCCATTTTCAAGGGGGAGATAATTACGAACCGCACACGAAAGAAACCAATTTTAATTTAAAATGCCATAAAGCGGAAACACAAAAGATCGCGAACAACAAAAACAAAATATCAATATATCGTGATCTTTTTTGCCGAAATATCGAAGTCGCGATATTTTTTGTTGATATTTTTTGATATTTTTTCCTTGGTCACTCTGAAATTCAATCTTACACGTAATTAAAATGGTCTGGTACTTTTGGTCGCTGGGACCGAAAAGTCTGGCAGCGTTGTCGCTCGTACAAAAGCGTTGCCAGACTTTTCGGTCCCAGCGACCAACGTTGCCAGACTCTCGATCACGTAAGGTGGTGTGCCGGGATAACGATCAAAGACAATAACCGGTTCAAAACGAATACCGGAAATACCGTTATTATTCAAATACTTTTCTGGTTAATCCTTGTTACTGGACAAATATAACCAAAAAATTAAAATTATCAAAGAATACCTAACTTTAGTTTATTATTTCCTATCATCTTTTTCTAATTTCCCACATTTTCCCTTAGTTTCGTTGCAAAATGGCAGCCCAATTTCACCGCAAAGTCGTGCGGAAGCGACGAATGTGATTTTTATTATTCCAAGCAACGACAATTTTGGCAATGAGCAAACATTTGCTGAGCCAGGCAAACAAAACGCAGGATAGACTGCGGATTCGGATTCCAGGTTCCGGAGCCAGGATCCCCAGGTATGCAGGCAAACACACACGTTTGCATTTGGCTCTGCCTTGGGGCGGCAATTAAACACAGTTTGACAGTGTCTCTGGCATTTGAGTGTCTGCTTGGCAAAATATTTAATTAAAAAGCAAGTCGGTTATGTTTCTTCTTCTCCCCTTGATATTTGCAATTGTCGGCGGAGGGAGGGAGGCAGAGTTAACGCTCAACCTGTATGCCTGTGTGTTTGTCTCCTTTGGCATTGTCTGGCTGGCCTCTTCTCTCTGTTTGCCTGCTAATGAGTTTTCGCAGCATCAGTACACTACGCCCGCCCCCCTTCGACCGCCAGCCAGCTCTGCATCATGATACTGTTGAAAATTTTTGACACATGTTCACCCACTCGCAGCCCCATTGTTGTTGGTGCTTTTGTAGTTGCTTTGATGTTGGGTGCCATTTTTGGGGGTTTTTCTTTTTGCTTTCCTTTTCGGCGATAGCCTTTCAAGTGCAGCAGCGACAACGTTGCCATTGTCATTTGTTTTCGCAAACGTTTCTTTCACACAATGTCAACTTTCAACAAAGGACTTTAATTAAGTCCTTAATGACAGCTTAATTTAGCGCACTTTGCACAGCGCGTATGCCCCAACACGTACACAAACAAACGGGCAGGACACACACCACACATGACACCCCACAGTCACGCACGTTGTCCCCCTCTAGCCTCCTTGGGGGAATGGGTGTGAGTCCTGCTTAGTTTTTCTCGCTTTTTCATCTTGGGGACATACAGTTTGGGTTAAGGAAGTAGTAACGAGATGTTTTGATGGGGACACTGTTTTTGGGGAACAATTAGTAATGAAAGTGATTGGGAAATCCTACCCAAAATTATAAATAGTAATAAAAATCAATTGAAACCCAAAATATTATAATAAATTACATAGAATTAAGTTAAAGAGAAGCTCATTTATTAAATTAATTTGAATACATAAAAAAGAGAATTTTTTATGCTCCTTTTAATTATGAAAAAAGAGCACTATATTATCTAGATATAATCTGCTGCATTAATCACCTTCATGCCTTTTTTTTGCTATTAATTTGAACGCATTTGTAATTGCTGTTTAATACTTTAAGCTCCTGAGAATAAAGAAACTGAAGAGGGATAGAGATAGCGTGGGAGCGTGTCCTTAAATAGCATTTTGATTATGCCAAATAAAACATGAAAACTTGCCTGGCCAAACATTGTTGGTGGTCGCTCAACTTGTCAGCGGCCAGCAACTTTCCATGCATTATATAAAAAGTTGGCCAAATAACCGGCAGCCAACAACTATAGCAACAACCATACGCACATAGAACTTGCAGAAAGCGATAAAAACCATTTGTTGTGGATGTCCTGTTTTGTTATTTGTTGTCCTGCTGCTCCTGCCTGCTCCTTTGTTGTGTGTTGCTGTTGTCGTTCTCGCAAGTTGGCTTACTCAAGTTACTTACAAAGATTTCAATGCACTTTCATCCTACCAACTTGGTCGCCCAGAAAGCCAGAAAGCAGTAAGAAAAAGCAGAACAGAACCTGGACTGGTCAGTCAGCAAAAAACAACAACAACTACGGAAGAACTCTCCTAAGTTGAATTCTGATTGAATTGGAAATTAAAGGGATTTTTATTTTGGAAATCTTGATTACCTAAGATATGTTTTTATACCAAAAACCTATATTTTCATGGCCATCAAGGCGCTTAGTTAAAGTTTTTTGAATAAAATAAATCTTGGATACTGTTAAAGACCAATATTTAGCACAACAACTTTTTTAGATTATCCTAGACCTGAAATCTCTAGTAATTATATTCAGAAATTTTCTTAAGTTTTTGAAGTGTTATGTTTCGTGGCATACTTTTTCGCGCCAATTTAAATGATTTCAAATCTACTCATCTCTCTTGCTTGGTTCACCAATCTAAATTGGGGTATAGATAAAATTAAAAATAATATTTTTTTATGGTTCACCTTACCGATCGTGGACTGTACCAAAAGCAGTGGCATCAGCAGGTTTCAGAACAAGAACAAGAACGATTTGACTTCTGGAAACTGTCAGAGCAAGCAAATGGCACTAAATATTAAGTTTGCCGTTGGAACTTGACCAGAAAAAGTAAACTACGACGAAAACTTGGCCGGCCAGAACTAATGAAAGCTTTCTGCAAGTGTGAGAGACTCGGTGTGTGTCAGTGTGTGTGTGTGTGCGGGCTAAAAGTTTTTGCCTTTTGGCTCGACCACAGAATTTCTCATGAGTTGGCGCTGCGGCTGCGGCTGCACTTGTTTCAAGTTCAATTAATTTTAAGTGCGGCAGCAATTGTGTTGCACATTGTTGTTGTTCCCTGTTCTTGTGCTCGTTTGTTTACTACGTTTTTATTTGAGTGTATATGTGTGTGTTTGTTTTTGCTGCTTTCGGCCAAGTTGCAGTTCTTGGCTTTTTTCAGGATTCAACTTTGGCCTGACATGCAATGTCAGCGCCTGTGTTTATGCTATAAATAATGCAGCATATTTTGCATAATGACAAGTTATCGCACACAAACATAATTGCATGTATTTGTATTGCATACTTGATGACGTCACCTTAAATAAAGTATAGAGCAGAAGGCAACCCCTGGAGTCCTGATCCTTGACCCTAGTTAAGGCCACAAAAGAAATGCATACATCATTTCAAAAAAATTACAGAAAAATTCGAAGGATATATTCTTCTTATTTTCTTATGTCACAGTATTTGGTTTTGGCTTAATCTAGTGTAAGATATAGAATCCCCAAGATCCGATCTCGACTCGCTTGAGGTTGGTGTCGCAGTGGCAGTGTGTCTGGGATTAGTGTCACATCAAGCAGACAGATGGCGGCTAGCTGGCGCTACACAGATAAAGGATAACAACAAAAGTCGCAGAACGAGGAGCGCCGAAAGAGACAGCAGATAAACAAATCTTGTCTAGCCGGCACAAAAAGAGAGAGAGGGGGCTATGGGGATGAGAAAGAGATGTAGTGGCGACTGAAGATCCACGAGATATTTTTTTGGGCCTAGAAGCATGCTACAGA
>JAEIIJ010011401.1:0-25366 GCA_018904815.1 Drosophila ogumai | reverse complement strand
TTTTTAGCGGACATTTCTCGGATCCATCCGCACCGAGACCGCTCTTTGTCTGCTGGGCAGAGAGCGCACGCACACAGCCACGCCGACGAGGCGGAGCAAAGTAAACAAACATGGCCGAAAATGTTTGCTGCTCATAATCCGATACAAGTGCAAATGCCACTCTCACACACACACAGGCACAGGCACACTCGCTCGAACACACCTCGTTCGCTCCTCGCAGTTTCCAACTGGCTGCCGATTCCATCTTTCCATCTCAAGATGTGCGAACTATTCGCCAGGTGTTAATCACGGAAGCCATGTAATCGCCTTCAATAATTTAGCTGCCTTCGCTCTATGCCGTTTTTTCTTATTTTCGGAGGCTCTAAGTGCTCACTCAGGCGTTGCCAAACGATTCCCTCGAATTTGGTAACAATTCGAGCCAAATTGGTTGGCAAAATAAAGCATTTTGCAATTCATTAAGCGCTAAAATCGCTGGGGAATTAATCTTTAGAGTGTACAGCGAGAAATATTATAAAAAGGCAGGTGGCAAAAGTCATTTTTGGTCGCTCGGAAACCATCAAAATTATTATTTATTTATTTTTAAAGAAAGTATTCTTAGAGCTAAAATTAAACAAACGTAAAACAAGATATTATTTAAATGCTTAGCATATAATTGAAAATATAGGTATACTTAAAGAATAAAAGTTTATTTCCCAATAAATAATAAGAAGAATATGTACATGTGTTTAGGATCTATTTAAATTATTTAAGATAATATTTTGTACTACTCACAATTCAAAGATAAGTTGATTGCTATACTTTGTGATAAATAATTTAATTTGTTTAGAAAATAAGAAATAAGTAAAACGTTCCAAGGTTAAATAAAAATATAAGGAATTAAATAAATTATTATTTTTATTATTATTTGAAGGTTAAAAAATTTATAAAATTATTTTAATCGAAGGCTTATATTAATTTCTTTCGCCTAAATTATATAAAATCGTTAAAAAGTCGCTACTATGGAGTTCTTTTTAGTACAGAATTTCAAGCCAGAACAAATTTAAGTACAACTAGGAAATCCGGTTCTCAAAGAAAAAAAGTTATCTTGATAGTTAACTATATTTCTCAGATACCCAATCATCCAGTTATCAGCAGTTCCTTTTCCGCTTGTTTACCTCGCCTCAAATTGGTTTCAAGTTCAGCCCTCAAGTGCCAAGACCAATCTTCAATCATTTATGACCACTTGAAGTAAATGGAAATTTTCGAAGCTTCTTTTTAATTGAAGAACATTTGCAGCTAATTAGTGGGACTCCCCACAACGGAGGAGGAGAGCTACCAACTGAAAAAGGAACTGAAATTGGAAAGGGAATCAGAATTGACCCTGTCACATAGGGGCACTTGAGAGGACCGAAAAACTTTAGGACTTCAAAGCTGCAGCCGCCGGCACTCGAGGTGGAAAAGTGTCTCCGTGTGGCCACTTGAGTGCACCTACCACAGCGTCCGATCTCGGAACGGGGTTCAATCTCGAGGTTTGGGTTTTTTTTTTCGCCAGCGTGTACAGGTAATCATCATCATCATCGACGCGATGGCGGCTTTCAAATATAAGCAAAATATTGACAGAGCGGCAACCTCCAAGGCGCAAAGGCCCCGACATCGATTTCTGGCCATACCCAAGTCGTAGTCCAAGTCCAACTCGAAGTCCGCATATGCATATGCGATATGACGTTGCCGATTCGACGGCGATGCGATCCAGGTACCAGGCAGCAGCAGCCACAGGTAATTCGAGTCCGCTTGCCGGGTTCCACTGTTTACACACATTAGAGCCCAGCCAACATCCGTTGTAGCCGTTGCCGACTGTGTCGCATTCAAATGTTGTTTTTAGCCATTGAAGTGGTAAATTTCACCTGTGTGCGAGGTGGAATGGCATCGGCGGCGGCCCATAGACACGGCCACTTACAACAAATGCATTTCTGGGCGGCGCGCGGCCTTTGATAGTGGACCACACACATACTCTGCCTTTTGGATGCGGCGACACTTGAGTTGATTGATTTCGAGATGCGAGCATCCGCGAGATGCAAAAAACGAAGGCAGGGAGAGAGCGAGCGTCTCCACGCTGGTGGTCCTCGTTACCAATCATGAGTCTCGATACCCTGTAGGAGGAGGAGAATAAAGGGGTATATTATAGAAATATTACGGATTTGATATCAAGCTTTCTTTTCTTTTATAGGATAAGCGTAAGTCGTTACAATTCACGTAAATGTTGGGATAATATTGTAGTTATATTTTGTATCTATAACTTCATTAGTTCCTTAATTTACTATTAATTTTTTCAAACTAAACTCTAAACTACCAGAATTCATAGAACACATTGCATTCCTATATCTTTTAATATGACATCTATAAAATTAGTATCTTGTTCATTTAAACTCTTTTAATGTTATTCAGTTACATCAAAACTATATAATTAATAATTATTAAATTTCCAGTTCTGGCTTTTAAATACTTATTCTTAAAGATATTTAGGGGGTACCTCTCCGTCTATTCCCTCAACTATAATAATTTTGTCCCCAAGTTCTTGCCATCAAGCGATCGGCCCTGGCTGTTAATTTGCTGGAGGAAGTTTCCATTTAGCACTTGGGCAAACAGTCTCTGGTTTCTGCAGTTGTCACCGAGCACATTCCAATCCCCCGATGCCGGCAGAGTCCGCAGTCCGGCCAAGTTCGCCATAAATACAAAATATCAAAAATATTATTGCGGCTGCCAGAGGGTGGCAGGCAAGCAACCCGCCTTATTGTTGCCTCTCTCTGTTTGCGGTTTGCTGCTGCTTCAAGTGCCATTCAGCTAAATTGTTTGTATGTCAATCAAAGATGAAAACGCGCAACGGAAAATGCGAAAATTAAACAGAGGAATACTGGGTGGGTGGGTGCTTTCAGCAGGATCGCAGGATGGGCTGGCCGTGCCACTTAAAGTTCATTGAGGTGACGCCTGTGGCCAGCAAAAAAGCGGAGAGGGGACACAAGCACAATAACGCGGCACTACAGCAAATTGCTTTGCTACACGAAAGCGTCAAAGGACTCCGGTTTAGTCGGGTTGATCTGAAGGGGTGGTGTAAACACAAGGCCGAATAATAAAGCAATAACAAAGGCGGCCGTAGAGCAGCAGCAACAATAACAACTGCCGGGACACTTAATCAAGCGGAGGCTGCTTGAAAAACCTCTTTATTCCAGGCACAGGACATGCACAAATAATGTTTTGCTAAAATATTGATTCATACCAGGGGGTTGGGGGTAAGAGTTTGCATAGTAGATTGTATGACATGGAGTAAAAAAATATGGCTAATCATGCGGGGTCAACATTTGAAAGGTTTAATTGACAAATTAAAGATAATAACCAAATAGAAACTTTGTAAAGCGAAAGGATTAAGCATTAATATCTCTTTTATTAGCTAGCTTAACATCTTGAATTACTAAATTCTTAAAATAAGCAAAAGAAAATAAATGAAATTTCTATATTTTCCTCCCATTTCCCTTAAACTATCGATTCCCTAGGTTTCCTACTCCCACGTAGCACCTTTTTTTGCGAAAGAAAACAGTCACTTTAGTTTGCCACCGATAAGTTTTACCCTATTCTTCCGTAATTTATGCTGTTCCCGCCTTGACTTTCGACCCCAAACTTGTCGTCCCTCGTCCACTGGGCCGTCGGTCGTCCTTCGACGCTCCTCCGGCGTGTGCCCCTTGTTGTTGGTTAAATTTACATTGAAATGCGAGACTCGAAGTAATTCGAAAGTTTGATTTTAATTTGTTTTCATTTCGCATTAGGTAGGGCCAGAGCAGCGCTCTCGCTTACCCTGCCTCTCTAGTTGAGTCCCATGTGTGTGGGGGCTATGTTTCTGTCTCTGTTTACACGCCCAGTTTGCATCGGAAACTGTGACAAGGCAGAGAGCTCCGCCTCGGATGGAAAGCCATCATCATCGTCATCACATCCACAGCCACAGCCACATCCCATGAGATGGTTGGTCTGGGATATTGCTCCATTTGCGCGCCCTGATGTCTCTCCTTTTCGTCACGGCTCCCTTAGTCGCTGGTGTTGGTAAACTTTTGCCTGATTTTGTGTGCTTTTAACAGTTTTAATCAAATAATTGCACATGTGCTAAATGTAAACATATTTGTTCGATTCCACTAACCAGACACGCCCCAAACAACAGGCGAGCGACCTACCGAGCGACCTCTCTCTCTCTTTCGCTCCTGCAAATTGTGCAAAAATTGCAACAAAAAAGGAGGTTGGCTAGTGCACATTTGCAGCTCCAGTTGAAGCTCCAGCTCCAGCTCCAGCTCCACAGGAATATTTACAAATGCAAACGAAACAAGAGAAAGTTCAAACACACAAACAAATGAGCGTGCAAACAGCACCGAAGACATTTGGCAGAGAATGAGAAAGAAAGCCCGACTAGACCCACGTCCAATGGGAATATTTCCGGCAGGATCTGCAGGACGCGTGCCTCTCGCATTTTTAATTTCCCATTTGCCATTTTCCACTTTTCATCTCCTCTCCATTCTAAAGCCTAAAGGATAATAACTTGCAGTTGAGGCAAAACTTCAGCGCGTGCTTTTGTTTACACGATTCACGTGGCTCAGCGCCCGTCCGGGGATTAAATGCAACTTGAAAATATTAAAACATTTTGCGACAAGTTGGCAAATGAAAGCCCGCCCAATCATGTCAACAGCCAAGTGCCGGAGGAGAGAGCGGAGAGGGCAGGGTAGGGATCCTACCAGGAACCAGAACCCAGAACCAGTACCCAGGGACCAGGGACCAGGCAGCGACACCAACAACAGGAAGGAATGATTTCTTGTGCCAATATTTTTCCAGAGCACACAATTTCGATTTGTCGAGTGCAACTTTGGCGCTCATCGTACTCATCATGGCTGGCGCTCAGCATTTGGCTCCAGTCCCTTTGCCTCCGTCTCCGTCTCTGGCCCTGCCTCTGTCCCTGCCCATTCTCTTTGGTCCTGCTGGGGGCTCTACGCCACGTCCTTGACACCCAGTCGACAGTCAGAGTCGCAGTCGGCAAATCGGCAGTGGATGTGAATGTCTCCTGCACGAATGTCAACGGAGCTGCTGATGCAGGGAGAAAAAAGAGGGGTCTAAACCTAAAAAAGTTAAGAAAATAATAATAAAATTTTGGAAACTTTGGGTATGCCTTAAATATATGTAGAATACATTTTAAAAGCTATTTAGAAAATATTAAAGCAGAGAAAGGAAAAGAAAGTAAGAGGGGCTCTATTTCGTAGCTAATATTTATATATAAAATGTAGTCCTAGTCAATTTTGTAAAATAATATTTAATATTTTGAGATAGTATTCTAACCGTATTTATTCCTAAAATTTAAAATTAATTACAATTTATTTATGTAACATTTTTTAAATATTTTTTCTTTAAATTTTCCCCAGTGATTTGCTGCTAAAAAATCCGTTGGGTGGAGAGTTCACATCCTCATACACCCACACACACACACACATACTAACACACTCGCTTTCACAAACACAAACACATGCAGGCACACACTTACAGGAGTCGCTCGAGTCTGGCTGGGCGGAAGGGCAGGGTCGGGGGGCTGGGGGCTGGGGCTGTGCTACTCGCTTGCAAATCAAGTGAAATGTTTGCAAATAGAATTTGTCTGTGCTTGCTCGAGTGTTTGACTGAAATCTATATACACATATAGTTAGTGTGTGTGTGTGCCAGGATGCTCGCTCTCTTTCGCTCGGCTCTCCTTCCATGCTATGTGTGTGTGTGTGTACATTATGATCAGTACAAATGTGAACATAACTGCACAAATATGTACATAGCAAGTCGCTCGAGCCACCCACCCGCCGCCCCACGGAAAAGCCAGCCTGGGCTGGCGGCAGACGAGCCAAAGAGTCGTCAGCTTTTCGTGCTCGTATCTCTGCCATGACTCCACTCCACTCCGCTTCGCTCTCTCTTGGAGGTTGTCCTGAATCCACGCATTCACATCCACCATGCGCCCTGTTTGACTTCGCCGGCGTAAGGATTAATTAGCAAGTGCGGCATAAAGCGGAGCAAAAAAATATTTAAAAAAGCAGCGAAAAAAATACACACAAAATGAAAATAAATAAAATTATCGCCCCCAATTGCATCCATAAGCCGTATGAAAAAACTCAATTACCCTGGCAGCGAAAGAGTTCTTTGGCCCCAGAAGATAATGTCTCGAAAACATTATCTCTCGGATATATCTGACTCAGAGAACACCTTCCTCTTTATCGGAGATGCGATATAATCGGAGCAGATAAGCAACCAAGGCAAAGCTTTCAAGATAATAAAAAGGTGATTTAACTGCCTGCAAATAAATATATTACTCAACTTTTGTTGGTATTATTATTAATTAGTTTTTAAAGCGGAAGTTACTCTATTGTTCAAGATTATGAAGTAATTAATAGGATAATACATCTTTGAATTAACCTTGTTGGACTTTCACAGCTCAATAATTGCAATTCAAAGTGACAAGGCAAAACAATCCCCGAGATGCATCTCATAACAGTTTAGACAGCTAACAAAGCACTCAAATAGCTCACGATAATTAAGCACCAAGTCTCGGCCTGTGACATTATTTATATTTGTGGAAATTAGTATACTCTCTATAGGCACGACTTTGTCTCGTTCGTATTTGAATTCAATTAGATGTTATTGCTCTATTATCGGCCCTGCTGCCGTGCTGGCACTGCTGTGGAAATTATTATTTGTCAAGCGAATTAGTTTGTTTTCCAATGTCATTTAAAGTACACATGTTCCATGTACGTATTATAGCTGGCGATTGTATAAATCAATTTGGAATTTACACGGGTACATATGGAAATCATTGAGGATGTGAGAGAAGTTTTGGCAAAATAGATAAAATAATTATAGGTTACAGAAACTAATAAAAAAGATAAAAAGTAATTAATAATAAATAAATAATGTTTGATAGAAATCAGCAGATTAGAAACTATAATTTACACCAGATAATAAATTAAAGTTGAAATCTTGTCTTAAAAATATTTAATTCTTTCAATGGTAAGCATTAATTAACCTTCCTAAAATGTCCTTCCTTAAAATGTAGTTAAAATATATTGAAAACTTCGTTTCTTAATCCTACCACATTTAAAGCCAAAGAAAACCCTATAAAATTGACCTGATTCATCGCAATGATCTTGGTTTAAGCCCCCCTTTTTGGGTTGCAATTTGCACAGCTCTTCATTATCACATCGCCAACAAGATTATCGCCTGATTAACATTCCATTTCAAGTACATTTGCCCCGTTTTCCGGCCGAGTTGCGCCGTGTCCCGCCGTTCATTAGCACAGAAAATTATAATTTTTTGTCAACGCAACGCGACGCGGCTGCTGCTGATGCCGGTTAATTGTGCCCGGCAATCTTGCAAAATATGCAAACGTTTGAATTTGACATGCACACACGAAACGGTTTGCAAATAGCAGCGCAGCGGCAGCCATCAGCCAGCATCCATGGAAACTGGAGGGCAGGATGAGGCTGGAGCACCTGCATGGCAGTGCAAACAGAACGCAGCCTGCGACGCAGTGGCCTCCCGGCTCGGAAAACTGCATCGGCATCTGCATGTCCCGGGAAAACTGCCAATGCAACGCTGCAACGCAACTGGAACTGAAACTGAAGATGCTGCTGCTCCGGCTGCCCCTTCTCCTGGCAGACTGGCGAATGACTTTGAAGTGGCAACGCATATAGGGCAGGGTGTTCTTAAAAATTCATTTCATTGTCCTGCATTGTCTGGCGAGAGCGGGGCAGGCGAGGAGCCGAGGGCAAATACAGCTTTCTGCAGCGGTCGCCGATGCTCCTGCAGCCGCCATCATTTCCGTTTTAGAGCTGCCTGGCTGCCTCGCTGGCAGGGTCCTCTTCGGTCCTTCGCCGCTCGGCAAAAAGATGCAAAGACAGCTAAGCAAACATCATCAGCACAAAGATGGCAGCGACAGGACGCAGCAGCAGCAGCAGCAGCGACAGGAGCAGGAGAAGGAGCCTGGAACAAGCTCTGTTTGCACAACGTACGACGGATATTGTGCCGATGTTTAGCAGTGGAAAGTAGTAGATCCTTTGCCACACAGGACAAAAAGTACTAAATTCTAATAAATCTATATTTTTGGAAAATTTTGTATTCAAAATTGTTAGATAATGGCAAGACTTATAAAGTATAAGAAAGTTTAAAGGAAAATCTTTGTTGTATAGATCTTGTATTAACATAAAATAGATTTTAGCCTTTCTTCTATAAAAAATAATATTTTATAAAGCGTTACAATTTTAAATAAAAAATTAAATAGCTTCCAAAGTTTACCAATATTTTTTCTCAGTGCCTGACTGCTGCAGCGGCAGTCAAGCATTTGGGCAAACACAGAGGAGCGGAGGCGCCGGCAAAGGAACCAGTGCCCGCGGCCATAATAAGCGTGGCCAGGACGAGGAGCAGGAGCAGCCAGTGCAGGCGAAGCAATCCGATGGTCAGAGTCGCTGGCCTGCAGCGGAAATCCGGAGCTAGGCCTAACCCTAACACAATTTGAGGCAGCCCTAAGACGACAAGCGGCCAGAGAGGCCGTGACAAGTGCAGCAGCAAATATCCTGCGGCAATTCGGCAGAAACAGTAAGAGTAACAGCAACAGAAGCAGGAGCAGGAGTGGGAGTAGGAGTAGAAATTGCTACAAGAGCAGGACCATCTGCTACCCAGAATCACGCCAAAGAAATCTGTCACAATTACAATAAAAAAGAGGACTAACAAAAAACTGTCAGGCGACTTCAACAATTTATAAATATTTAGCCAGCCGACAGAAGGAAATGAGGTGCCAAAGAAAATAAAAACCAAAACGAATTTGTCATTGTTGTGCCATTTTAGCTCATAAATTTCACCTTTTGCCAAATTGTGTGTGTCTGTGTATCCTTCCCCTAATGGGCCATGCAATGTGTCTTGATGCAATAGCCCGGCTAACGCCTGTTATCCTGCCATCCTGCCTGCCTGTCTGCCTGGCTGGGATCTCCCGCTGGGCCATACAAATCGCATTACACGACTTTTTGACTCTCGCATTCAACTCTAATTACCCGGTAGTGGATTGTGTCCAGGCAGAGCTCTTTGTGCCCACACCTAGGACCCCGGATAGGGGCGTTATCTGTGTGTTGTCCTGTGAGGAGCATCCCCTCCTTCCTCTGCCATGTAGCAATTTGTCGACACTGCGACTTTCACACGCCACAGCAACCTACGTCAAGCCGAAGGTCATTTGGGGTCGATCTCCACCCCTAAAACCTGCCCCCTTCCCAAGTCTCAGCTCGCATCTCGCAGCATGTATAATTAAAAGAAACGACGCATCGTTAGGAGCCTTATCGCCGACATATTCGGAAGATAATGCTAAATTCAATTCTATTGTCCGCCGCAGAAACAACTGTGCGGCTTGTTCAAATATTGTATTGAAAGAGTGCTAAATGAAAAATAAGTATCTCTCTGTTTCAGCTAGGCAAATAGAACGCCTCGAAATTGAATAGAAATAAAGAAACAAATGGGCGAATTTTCCATCAAATATTAGGGGGAAGATTCAATGCTCTAAAGTGTAAAGTTCAATTACCCCTAAACGGTATTTAAATATTATTAGAGATCGAAAGTTGTTTAGAAAATCTACGTGTTTCTAAATATTTGTGGACAGGTGGTAACTCCCAAAAAATAAGTATACAGATATCTTTAGGACATCATTTGAGGACTTGAAAAGTATGAGTTTTAATCCTAGACTATTTATAGCTATATTTTTATAATATTTAAAATGGATTGCTAATGGAAATAATTCTATAATTCAAAGGGTAACCTCCAAATAATTTAGTTCTAGAAATTAAGTTTAAGGAAGCGGATTTCCCTTAATAATTACTCTACATTTTTTCAAGGCTTCTCCGATTAATTATACCCCCCGATTAGAGTAGATCGATCTCGATGTGGCCGGGCGATGCTGTCGCCTGTCTGTCGGCGACGGTTCATCATGTTTCTAACTTTCCAAACAGCTTTCATTATCGCTGTTGAGGCTGTCGTTGTCACTGTCGTTGTCGCCTGCTATTTGCACAGTTGCTGCATTGTCAGATCCAGCAAAAATTCCAAATAAATGGGGAAAAATACAAAACGGCCAGGCCAGGCCAGAGACGAGGAAAAATAACAAGAAAGACAAGAATAACATTGTCGCGTTAGGCAAACATGATCTGGCATTCGTTCCAATTTCAAGCCTATCAATACTACTCGAGCTCCGGTGTTTGCTCAGGCCCCAGAATCGAATTTAGTAACGATCTTGGCCATATCTTTGACTCGCGTCAAAACACACGTCAAATGTTTGCACACCCCTCGGAACGAACAACAGGAACAAGCCCAGATCGAGGTAACAAGAGGGCCAAAAAGGCCCAAGGGCCCAAAAAGACTCTAAAGAAACTGCTGCTTCCGCACATCTTCCGCCAAACAATGGCCTAGGTAGCAACCTGTCAGCCCAAAAAACATAACATTGCCCCCGACATTGTCATGATCCACACAAAACACATCCGGCCGAATGACAAATCTCGTTTGGTACCCCGTACACACACTTCGCTGCCGGGTCTGACCAAGAAAAATTCCCCAATCCGTCTGCCATTATTACGAAATCCGCCCGGCTTCCGTTCGCCGCGGGCCAAGATCACTCCGGAGCTCACCTCACGTCTCATCCCGGAATACAGTAGCGGATGCTGTATGCTAATTTCCAGCCATTGAGTCCAAGTGCCGCCAAAGAGGCAACGGCGCTGCTCCAGCGGGGGCTTGGCCAAGTGCTCCTCCGCATGGCTAATGAGGCAGGGCGGCCCCATAAAGTTGGTCACCTAATTGGGGCCAAGTGTAGAAGAAGGAGGAGAAGGCCTGATTGAGGCGCAAACATCTTGAAATTGAAACTTTGTACAGCCAAGCCAGGGAATGAATTGAGTAAAATATATAGGTGCCTCTAAATATGAATTATTTATTAAAGAATATGTTTTAATAGTAACCAAAATCGAAGCAGAAAAAATATTAATAAAAATAAAAGCCCTTAGGTATTCAAATCGCCAAGAAATCTCTTCAGTTCCTACAGGTTTTAAGGTCCTTTGTAACTTCATTGCTCTCCAGCTCTCTTGAAAATTTTACAACTAAACCTCTATAAAACTTCTACAGATTTATTTTAAAATTCAACAATGAGGTATTCTTAAAGCCATTTATTTTAAAATTAAATCCAATTAATTTTTAATGTTTCCCTGCCATAATCTCCAATTTGTGATTCTTAAGAGGTAATCGGTAATGTCTGATGTGTGTGTTTTTATTTAGCTTTCACCAAAATGTTGATTCATTTTGTTGCCAAAAGTCATTGAGGCGGCTTAATGCCTCATATTACGGCTGATCGCGCGTATTGAGTGCTTCTGTTTCGGTTCGATTCGGTTTCCGTGCGGACTTGATATTTGCATTTGTAATAATTTTTAAAATTAATTACATAAATATCTGGCAAATCTGTAAAATAAATTTTATAATAATTCATTTATCGAAATGCACTTTAAAGTGTGTTTGTGCACACGCGGCCGTGCACACACACTGTTGCCAATATTAAACATTAAATGGCCAATGCCAACAACATTAACGGCCATTATTTGCATGGCCCGGAGTGGCGATATGGCGGAGTGCCGGAGTGCCGGGAATGGTGGCCCAATGTGGCCGCATGAGCCTCCAATTAGCAATAACTGTAAATGTGAAATTTGCACAGGCATAAAAAGCCTTTAGCCGCCATTTTTCATTTGTCAATCGTCGGTAAATAGAGCAAACCAGCCACAACATCAGCTATCCAAAAGTTGTACCAGCCAAAATTAAATTCTGCATTCTGCAATGACTTTAAGAAATGGCCCAAAGCAGTCTGTTTTCAGGTAACATTCCTATACCAATGTTTTGTATGCCAGAAGTTGGGAAATAGCAAAACGCATTCACATGTAAAATTCCATCAAAAATCGCGGCTTTTTGCACAAATGAAAACTCCAAGCGAAAATTAAGTTTGCCTTCGCGGTTTTGGCAGTAACATGAAAAGCATTCGCTTGAAAAAATGTTAAGCAGGTACTGAGATACTCTTGTTTATAATTAGAAAGGTTTAAGAAAATATTTAAAGAGGTTTTAGGGACTTTTTTTTATCTTAATACTTATATTATTTTATAGCTAATATCAACTTCAATGAACTAAAATTTAATTTGTTTCAATTAGGAAAACAACCTTTGCCTTAAAGCTTATATTTTCTATTTATTAAATATAGATTATCATAGTCTAGCCTTTTATTTTATTATTAATACCTATAAAGTATGTAGCTTATAGAGGTAAATTCCTACAAATTTTACACACCCTTCTCCTTTTAACAACATCTTTATACATAGTTGCAACCCCTGTTACCAGAACCTCTTTCTTTGTGAATTTCTTTTTTATTCCTTAAACAGCCTTAACGAATCGATGTTCTCTGGTGGCTTGTCAAGAAATTTAATATCTAAATCTAGCTTTGGAATTTCCGGAATCCTAATCATTCAGAGACTTATTTGCCATAGCGAAATCCTCCTCCTGGCAGAGTATCAGCGTATCCTTCTATGTGGAAAATTTACCCAACTCCCAACCGCTTTGCTTTTCCCTTTTTCGCGAACCCTTTCCGGCGTTTTGCATTGTACTTGAAGTGCAAATATTGTGCCGCTGTCGACTGGGGCGGCGTGCTGCCTCGAAAATCAAATTCCAATTGCAACGCTGCGTATACGCAACGCAATTTTTCCACAGAGCCAGGTTGTTGGCCCGGCTGCCTCCGTCTTCATCTCCTGCAATTCGCTTTATTTGCTTTCACAATTTCGGCTGTTTGTTGTTGTTAGCCCGGCTGAAGTTGCCGTGGCTGTTTGTTGTTTCTGAAATTGTAACGTCCTCATTTCTCCGTGTCTATATTGGGGTATATAAATTCTCATTACGAACCGAGGGCATGGACACGGACACCACCATCTCTCCGATTAGTCAGCGCCGGAGTTATTTGTCCTGTTGCAGTAATCAGACGGCGTTGAGCAACGACGCTCGCTCTTATTTGCCTTGGCACAAATCCTGGCCCCCTTGTCCCGGCCATTTGACGGGGCGGCTCTCTGGCAATATTTGTACAATTCGCAAGCCCAAGCGCTTTCCAGTTAATAAAAATGACAATGAAGCTATTTTCGCCGCGGGGGCGGAGTGCAGTTTGCTTTATTTTGCACTGCACCCCGTTTGTATGCCGTATGTCATCAATTTTGGTTTGTGAATTTTTAAAAAAGCTAAATTGCCTTGGCCATTGTTGTGTTTAGTGAGCGATAACCAGGCGACCAACTAATACAAAAACACCCAACCGTGGCGAGAGCCGCAAAAAAAGCCGAGGAATGCGAAAAAATACGGGAAAGAACACACACACACAACACACAACATACACTATGCACGCATACGCACACACAGCAAGACCAGTTGAGTGTGAGTTTTTTGGTTAAATATTTTATAATTAAAAAGCTAACACCGACTAACACCGTGCGAGGTGTGTGTGCAAACAATAAACAAACAAAATCCTTTTCAAATATTTACCGTTGGCATATAGCAAACGTTGACGTTGACGGCGACAGCGACAGCGACAGCGACAGCGACGTTGACGCTGGGCGCATGGCGAAAAATTTAAAATTTCTATTTAATTTCATTTTCCCCCAAAACGCTTCAAGGAAAGTGACAAAAAAGAGCCGGACTGCACATGTGCTGGTGTGTGTGTGTGTGTGTGCTCGGCCGCCTCTGGGTCATTTAATTTTGCATAGTAATTTATTTAAAGCAAAACGAATTCTTTATTGGGCTTTATGTTTTAATTTTTTAGCACGCCGCTGCCGAAACAATGGCCAGCATATGCCCGTAGTCTATTGGCATTTCAATTGCATTGCTTTTTGCTCCATTTGTTTTTGAGTTCAGCTCCTGCCTGCCCGTTCGCCTGTGTGTGTGCGTCTATCCTTTATTTATAACTTTGCCAGGACATACACACAATGCCGGCGACTGTGTGTGTGCGTGGGTGTGTTCCGGGGGAAGTTGCCAACGCGGCAAAATCCTGCGCATGTGTCACATTTTATCGCAAATTTTCACTGCGTGATGAATATTAAAAAAGAAGTTTCAAAGCCGAACCGAAAAGAGAAGCAATTTTCTATATGTATGCATAGAATGGGGCAAGTTTAAGGCAGGGAGAAGCATGGGTGCGCTAACCTGAAGGATAATGAATGGGAAAATAAATAAATACAAATTCTGGGAGAGATTATACAATGCTTTTTTAAATAAATAATATTAATGCATAGTTTTGTATGTTCAAATAATAAACAATGACTGAGTGTAGCTTCCTTTTAGATTTTATTATTTTGCTAAAATCTATGATTTTCTTCATAAAATATTTTAAACAAAATCTTAAAAGCCATTAAATACATTTAAAGTAGAAAATATAATAAAAACCTTTATGCTTTAGTTCTTGTCTCACTTGATTAATAATTTATATTTCTTTTTTGCATACAACTTCAATAAACAAATATCTAAAAATAATAAAACACTTGGTTTTATTCCTTAAAATGCTGTATATTACAACCTGCAATACATTTTCTTAACCATTATCATGTAAAAAAATCAAAATATCATCCTTAAACGTATTAAAATATTATAAATCCTCTGATAATACTTATAGCCACAATTTCCAATCACAGGACTACTCGATCCTTTCCGGTGTAGCGCACATGGGGCTGGTAAAATTCTAATAATTTTTGCGCACTCCAGGCACAAACCGAATCCATCATAAATCTCGGCCCGGCTCGATGACAATGCATCATCCGTGTGCAAACAGAAGGCTAAATCTCTTATAATATCCTTTATGTCCAGGATGCGCCATATGCGTGTGTAGGCTAAGGCAAGAGAGCGCACATTCACACACCGATATAGCGGATATATACGTATATCAGGAGTGTGTGGAACGGGTTTCGTTTGCAACTTGTTAAATTTTCCAGCAAAAATGGGAAAGCAGACTTTAAGCGGCAAGGAAACGAAATGAAATGGAGGCAAGTGGCCAACGTCTCTGTTCGCCTTGCTCCCTTCTGGCTGGTATGTGTGTGTATCTACAAGATACAATAACTTGGACCACTAGTGCCTCCTTCAAAAGTAGCCGAAAAGTACCGACAAAGTATCTGCAAACAGGAGGCCAAAAAGGAGAGCGCACATAAAACAAATGAAACTCTTGTAGCAGCAGCGGCTGCCGGGAAAAGCACAAGAAAATTTCAAGAAAAATATTAAGACAACAACAACAACGAAGGCAAAAGCTCGAGTGTCTGCTTAGGGTGGAGCGGAGAGTGGAGGATGAAAAGTAGGAGGAGCCGGCTGCCAGCCATTTGTAATAGTTGCCAGGCTGCTTCCTGTTTGGCAGCCAGGCATCCTGCTCCAGGCCCTCCTCCCACTCCCACTCCGCATCCCCTTTTCGCAGCAGACGGCAATAAAATGATATAAAAGTAAAAATCAAAAGTAAAACAAAGGGTCGGGGGGGGAGATAAAAAAGGGAGCCAGTTCTTGATCTGCTGCTGCTGCTGATGCTGCTGCTGCTGCTGCTACTGCTGCGGGCTATTTCACGTAGTCGAATCAATTCAAAACAACTGCGAATGCAATTTAATAAAATCCGTGCACGGGCGAATTTCTTTCCGCTAGCTAGCTGCTCTCGCTCCCTGCTCCCTGCTCCCTGCTCCTGGTGGTGGATGAAAGTCCTCTGGCAAGGAGTAAAGCCAACCCGGCGCAAAACAATAAAGCGAGCTTGTGTACACAAGGGATATGCTGCTGTCTTTCAGCGCGCACACACACACACACGGACTCACTTACTCAGAGCCAGTCAGGCGCTCAGGCATGTGAGTCCTGCGAAACAGTCGCCATATTGGCAGTCCTTCTCAGTCCTCCTGCCGCTGCTGCTCTCCTTGTTTGCCGAGCGCTGTTAATTTGGCAATACCCGCTTTCAATTATCTTATAAATATGAAAATGCAGCAGCAAACGCTGCAGGCACAATCCGAATCGTAATGAAAAACGTTTCATTTTTCATTAAGAATATACAAAGAACCAACTGTGCTGTGTGCCTTTCAGATCAATCAAAAAATCATGACGTTCCCTGGCTCCTTGACCAGCAGGCGGACGAAGGATTGGCAAGACGCATGAAAGTGGCAAAAGTCAGGGGGATTCGCGTACGTGCCACCTGCATTATTCATTGCCTTCGTTGTCGCTGCCAGTGCTACGCCGCTGTGACGCAATGATGGGTATTACCACCGGAACGGGGATTGGGATTGCGATTGGGAAACGTCGGTGCTCGCACGCACCTTCCTTCTAGGCGGACTAGGCGAGGTCGGCACTCCGTTGCGCATCTCTGGCAATGCGCAAATATGTGCTCATCAGCAACATCCACGGCAACAGCGACATCAAATACACTTGGAAAAAAACTAAGTCCAAAAAGAGATCGATGAAAACTTTAATCAGAATATTATATACATACAAATTCAACGATAATAAACTATTTGAAACTCATTTTAAATATGAAAGACTCTTTAAATAAGTCTTTGAAAAATATTGTAAATTTAACATTACTCTTTAAATTATACCACCATTTTCTTCAGTGCACTTCCAATGATCGCCGCAGCGACACTATTTCAATTAGCAACTGCAATGCACGCGCTAAAATATGCAAAGTGCCTGCCACTCGCATTCGCATCCACGTTTCACGTCATGGCAGTAGGAGCCTCGTTGCTCCGCCCGGCTGCCATACCCACCAGATGCCTCGATCTCTCCCGATCCACCGATCCGCCGATCGATGGAGCACTTGACCCCGCCGGCGGCAATGTTGTTGCTGGCACACTTTGCACCGCACATTGCTTATTGGGCGTGTTTGTGTGTGCGGGCAAATATTTAACGCGAAATGCCGCAGCAGCGCAGCAAATGGTGGACCACTGGTGGTCAGTGGTGGCCACAGCTGGTGCCGCGGGAAGCAGTCGAGCAGCCAAGCGAGGCTGTGACTGCGACGACGACGCTCCTGCAAAATGTTGAGCAATCTTGCGATCTGGTCAATTATCATCTGTTTGTCCAAGGAATTCCGCAAAGTGACATTGGAAACTATTTCGTAGAGTAGACCTGCAACAAGATCGGGAGCAGAGACAGCGAAAGATACTCACAAGAGACATATGTATCTTTGGGAAAACCATCTTAGGGGCCACTCAATGGTACATTAAGCCTATTTGCCTTGGTCAAAAAAGAGGCTGAAAAGAAGAAATAGCGTTAGAAAGGAGGGTATCTACTAGAGGATACCCTAGGAAATTTATTAGATGTCCAGAGGATTTCCTTTAATATGAAATAGTTACCTTTGAGGGTATAAATAAAAAAAAACTTTAAAAATAAAATAAATATAGTCTAAACTGATCTATATCTTTTTCTATTTCAAGCTAATAAATATCAATTAATATTTGCTATTTGCAATGAGTAATCAAATTTATTTTAACAACTCTCGACAGTTCAAACCCTTTCTTACTTATGCTTACCACATACTTTCATCTCAGCCAAAATACAGGGTATTTAAAAACATGAAAACAACCTCTATCCACCATTTAGAGTCAACCGAGCGCGGCATTTTTGTAGTACGAGTGCCTCGTACTCGTTCCAAACACTCATTATAGATCCGAGATGTGCTTGTTTGCGGCCATAATGACGCTCAACGCCGGCTCGGACTCGGACTTGGCGTCGTCGTCGATTCAACGTTAATCACGACTTTTACTTGTCTTTAATTTTTTTGGCAAATAACCCGGGAAAGAAGGAGAAACGGCTCGAAACTCTCGAGCGTCTGAGAAATGGGCGCGGACGGATCGAGTTAACATATATCGAACCAGAGACGAAGGTGGATATTTCGGGCTAAGTATGGCCAAGTGGTATGTGTAAATTTTCACTGTCGCTTGCTTATTTTTTTGGTGTTTTTGTTATTGGTTTGGTCTTTTTTTTTTTTTTTTTTGTTTCGTGTTCGAATTCAATTTAAAATGCACGTAGTTATGTCTGTTTACTTAAGTTTTTGACGGATATTTTAACGATGTGAGCTCAACACAAATTCACTTTAAACGCAGAGACGGTGTGGGAGGGGGGGTTCGGAGAGGGGTAAGTAGGTGGGGAGTAGGTGGGGGAAAGGGGTAGGGAGGCAAGACACATCCGCACCGATGACGAACGACAACGACAAACATGTCGAGATATTCACGTCCGAGTGATAATGAGATGCGCGCCTTTTTTCAGTCCTCTCTCTTTCTTTCTCGCTGTCTCTCCATCATCATCTCTACTCTGTCTCTGCCTCCTCCTTGCTTGTCACTTTTCTCTCCTGCTTTCTGCTTTTTCGCTGATAAACAAGATGGAGTTACATTTTTAGGTTAATTATGTGCTAAAGTGTGGGACGGCATACGAGCAGGAGGTGGAGGTTTCTCCTGAGTTTGGTTATATAAAACATCTCTACGAATATGATATCATGCCTCCGAAAATGAACATCCACCGGGGTCAGGCTGGACACGAGGTGGCCTGCATCAATGGCTTCCCCACATTTGGCTATTTGCAGGCTCGTAATTTCAAGCCAGTCCAGTCAGCATCATTCAAGGCCCTCCGTCCACTCAAATACACAAATCTTGTTTGTTTATAAATACATAGATAAACGCATGTGCAGGTTTCTACTATATAGAAGATATATTAGGCAGGACAAGTGGGTTAAGAAGGTTTTAGCCATAGATATATAAAAGTCCTGGTTATGGATTAGTTTGAAATGTCAGGAGTGTCAGAAGTTAAGACACACATCTTTAAACTATTCCATGTACAAAGTTTTGTTTATTTAATTATTTTAATTACTAAAAGGGTTATCTTTAGTACAAATTAATATCTCATAAAAGGAAACAAGCCCTCCAGGATATCTTCACATTCGATCATTCCCCCAATGTAATATTTCAGGCCTTGATTTGCTATCTGATGAATTTGTGCTAATTTATCAAAAATGACCAAAAACCAGACATGGTTCAGCACAAGGCACAAGACGTTTGCTGATGCGGCAGGTTGTCCTGGAAAAAGGAGTCCAGATTGCCTGGCCGAGACCCAGAACTCGGGGTTCGGAGCTCGGAACTGGGGAACCCACTAGCTGCTGATTCATTAAATCTGTGCTGGGAACATGCCTGTTGTTGCCTAGTTTATGGACACGGACGAAACCGAGTCCTCAAAGCGAGGCCAAACCGACAGGAGCAGGAGCTGGAGTGGGAGTGGGAGCAGTGGCGTTGCACTAGCCGAAAGCTGTGCAAATATTTTATGCAAATGTCCGGGCCCCGTCATTGCACGGACCCGGCTACGGCTACGGATATAGTAGCTACAGCTATAGCTACGGCTTTGGCTACTACGGTTGGGGCCACTGAAACGAAATTAATTTGTGTTTATACATAATATGCCTGGGTCCGGGTGTGTCCTGTTTTCCACTCAGTGCACAATCACACACACACATGCAGTAGTGCCCGTGTGTGGGCTTGCCGCAATGAAATTTCATTATGAATATGCCGGCCAGCATCATTATCAAGAGCGGCAAAACAACGCAGTGCAGCGCACACAGCAAAGGATATGCACATAGTATGCGCGTACACAAGGATGTGCGAGCGCTTTTATATGAGCTGATGTTGCTGTTGTTGCAGTAGCTCCAGCATTTGTTGCTCCTGCTCCTGCTCCTGCTGCGGTGGCTTTTGTTGTTGGCACTGTTGCTGCGGTCGGATAGAGAGCGTCCGCCAGATAGGCAACAATAATGCACATGTGTCTAAAATTGAGTTTAAATATACATACGAGCGTGGGGGGTTACTAAAGTTTGACAAGTTAGAATTAATATAATACAAAAAAATAATAATAGATGTGAATATGTCGCGAATCTGTGAATATATACAAATCAAATTTATTTGATAATATATTATAAAGAAAAATGTAAGAATAGGTATATCTTTTATTTTATTTCATTATTTGTTAAAATATATTTTTTTAAATACAAGTAAAGACAACAAAATCTACTTGAAAAATCGGTTTTATGTAGGCATTAGAAAGTTTAGATTTACCAAAAATTCTACTGAAATCTATCTCAAAATATGATATGTCTTTATTTATGTATTGTAGAAAATTGTTGAGTATATAAACCCCTAACTAAGCCTAGCTAACTTCTTGTTCGATCCTCTGGCAATATGTATATTTATTATCTGTACATATATGCTGGCAGCCGGACAACCAAAATCTAAAGTTAAATATTTCGTGTTGCAGCGGGTTAAACTTTGTGTTGTGCGAGTGTTGTGCGGGCGACACACACACCCCATTCACAAACACGCACCATGGACGAGCTGATCTCTCAGCCACTATAAACGCACATGCACACTATAATTTGTTGATTCTGCCACTTAAAGTCAGCTGCAGAGGCACCCACAGCTCCTTGCTCCTTGAAGACCCCACCATCCTTTCTCCACTCGTGTTTCGTGTAGTTTTCCTTTTTTTTTCCTTTGGAAATTATGCCGGCACAGCAGAAAATCGTTGATTCATACGGTTGACTCCGCTATGTAAACCCAACTGGCTGTAAATCGGGTAAACTGTTGATGCATGTGGCGGCAGTCGGTGCAACCGGGCCGAGAGTCCTGGCGAAATTCAGTTACCACCCCACGGGAACTGGCCAAGTCATCAGCCGAGGGCCGTATGCATATGCAGGCAACTGCGATATTGCTACTGCAGTTACTCCTGCTGCCGCTGCTCCTGCTGGCGCTCCTCCTGCCGCTGCCTCTCCCTTTGCTGCTGCTGCTGCTCCTGGCTACTGCAGGTAGTGGTGGTGCTGCTGCCGCTGCTGTTGCTTTTGAGCAATCAATCAGCGAGCAAAAGTCAAACATTGACTTACAATCCAATCCACGGATTTAAATTGACGTATTTACCTGCGCCGGGCAGCAGCCTCGCAGCCTCGTAGAGCCGCAGAGTCGTAGACAATGGCGGAGGTTCCGGGTTCCGGATTCCGTACGGAGAGCTGCTGCTGCAGTTCCGGCTGCGTTGGCCTGCGACTTGGACTCCCACGCATCTACTGCCAGCCCACACTCTTCGGCATTAAATTGGGCGATTCGCCAAATTATTGAGTTGTCGCCGGCAGGACGCTCCAATGGCCTGCAGCCGCATCAACGGAGCGAGGATGGGGGAGAGTCCTCTCAGGGGGTGGAGCTCTGGAGCTCCTGGGGTCGCAACTTTGGGCCTGCTGTGTGCGGGCACGCTGTTTGGCCATTAAAGCTTCATATTTGACTTCTGAATAATTCAAATTACTAATATTGATTCGGGCCACGAGAAAAAAAGTAAACGCATTGTTGTTGTTGCCCCGGCCAGTTGAGCGACATTTCAGCATTTTCCTATGCAGCGGCAGGAACAACAAAAACAAGAGCACTGACAGAAAAAAGTTTGGAAAACAAAATCATTTAAGATATTCCAGCCTAGAAGCTCTAACATCAAAGGCAAAAACCTATAAACCTTTTTTTGTGCTACAAAAAAAAATAATAAAAAATAGAGTATATTTATACGTATTTCTCTCACTGTATAGCTACAACAACGGGGCCAACGGAAACAGCAACAGCGACAATAAAACAGTCAACATGACAAACGTCGCGTCGCTGACGTTGACATTTGGTTGATTGGCGCCCCAGTCGTATACGTAATCAACGGAATGTTGACCACGTCCACCACGCACACGCCCAGCACACCCGCACACTCGCACACACTCTCTCTGGCACACACTTATGCATAGGAACATAGCCTGGCCTAGCTGTAGTACCAACGATATATGCTTGATTGGATACGCGCGTATACGGAAAAATGCCAGGCGGTGGCAGCGACCAGAGGCCATCAAAATCGGAATGGAAATAGGGACTCGTGGGGGTCGGCCAATGGAAATCGAAATGGGAATGGAAATGGCTGCTTGTCATGCGAGTGTCAGCTCCACTGGGGGAGCTAGTCCGGATCCGGATTCGGTATGGATCCAACTGCTTATTTCCTTTTTATTGACAACACCGAGATGGACGGGGCGGGGCGGGGCGGGGCGACGGACAGCAGAGTCGTAGCTTTTAACTAGTGTAAATAACGTCCTCATCAAATTGTCATAAGGACTCACCAACACACGCACGCACACCACCGGTGACAGAGAGACAGACAGTTGCAGGCGTAATATGCATGGGGACAGCAATGGCAGCCAGACACGCCAAGCGGACTGGGCCCAATAATGGAATACCCTGCCTCGAAGGGGTCTCTGGGAATGTAAATCAAAGTTGGAATGAAATTAATGAGCCCTTGAGATCCCTTTTGATTTTTAAAACAGCTCTAGAAAATTTAAGAAATAAATTAAATACAGAGAAAGTCTCTGATAAAATATGAAAATATTAGAAAATTAAGAATTATTCTTAAGATAAATGCTCTTCAATTTAATTTAAGCTTTTAAAAAAGAATTAATTTATGAAGAACATTTGAATTAATTGTTAATTATAAATAGATCATTATTTCTTCATTTCATTTATTAAAATTCCCATAACTAAGAACAAGAGTAACACATCCTTGACTAAAATACCAGACCTTAAAAAATCATTTTCCTTTTTCAAATGTATCTTAGTTATTTGGGTCGCCCTGCATGTGGTCGTTGTCCTGCGGGAAAGTGACTCCCCCAATCCCAAACCCAAACCCACTCCCACCCCCACTTCACCCACACCCACACCAGATAGGGCGCGATAAGCAAGGCCAACTATTTTCATTGTCTGCCATGTTTGCCAACTTGTTCTTAATTAAGCCAGGTTGGAGGGCCAGGTACCCCGGCCAACGCTCGGTTGGGTCAACAAGCTGTTCACATTTCCAGAGCCGACAGAGCGGCCACCATTTTGTGAGATTCTTGCCTTAATCAGCAGCAGCCATATAGGAGGAACGGGTGGCCAGCCGATAAGAGCCAGAGCCGGAGGAGCTGGAGGAGATTGGAGAGTCTGCCAGAGAAGAGACCAGAGGCTAAAGCCATCGCTATATATAGCTGCACACACATTCTCGCCGGTGATTCCCGTGGTCTTGGGCGTTATCTCTACAGAAGAAGAAAGAATTTGCTCTGTTCTTGGGTCTGTTTGCTCGCTGTCCCTTCTCCGGATGCACTCTCCGGACTCCGGGCGGACTTCGGGCTTATCGCAACCCCGACAACTGTCTCATTATACGCGCTGCGATCGCGACGACGATCTGCGGCGTTATTTGCATTTATGCAGCGTCTGATTAGATAAGCACCTCTCAACAGATACGGATACGGACAGCAGTGCTTTGTGCGTCTTCCTGTTCTCGAGTCGGGTCGCTCCGTACCTGATCCAGATAATGGGAACCGACTTTATCGTGGTCGCAGATAAACGACGGGTCTTAGCGTTGATTCGCCTCGCCTCGCCTTGTTGACAAAGTGCAATTTACAACTTTTCCGAGAAGTGTACAGAGGAAAATATGCCGCCCGGTTCGAGCCTTAATAAATGCAGTAAAAAAGAGACAACGCCCAGGGAGTACTCCATTACTTCTCATGGAGCTCACCTGGGACAATCCCCTCGATGGCCGACCCAATGCTTAATGCTTTCGCAAATAGTCCACAAACATCCGGTGGACACACTCGAAATGCCACATGCTAGTCGCTTTTGAATATCCAAATTACTGTTTGACTTGCTGCGGCTTATTTCTCTCACAGTTTCCATTTTTTGTAGCGAAAAATTAAGATCACATTGGCATCGACAATGCGTCAAAGTAACCAAAACCACTCAGATGGGCAAACAAAGCCAAGGTTGAAAAAAAGGCTTGACCGACTGAGAGGGCTGCGAGTTGCGAGCTGCGAGTGCGGTGTGAAAAGCAAAAGCTTTGCGATTCCCAGAAATGCCTGCACTCTCCTACAGCGGACAGCCCATTAACGGGGAGTCCCGGCATTAATGGAACGCTGAGTACACCTTCGAGAGGCAGAAGGAACCGGAAAATGTTTCGGAAAAACTCACAGGGTTGCTAACTTGGTCGGAACAACATAAGGATGTAAAACAAGAAAATAGATTTCGATATGACGAATATGACAAAATGAATATAAACTGTCCGATTAAAATATATATTTTCTTAGATTATCATTACCTTATTTTCCTGAATACTACTTTTAGTTAACAAAACTAAAAATAACTTTTCTATATTATTATTTATTGATTTTATCATTCATACCTTTATTTTTGTAAATATTTATTTATACTTAAAACATCAACAAAACCTAATGATCCAGTGTTTCTTTAAATACAAAATTCATTCCCTAACAAATAAAAAACCTTATTTTCTTGTGGCTAATATTTCTTGATACCCCAATCAAAATTCCAAAACTCTCACTGGCTCTCGTATCTCCGAGTCTTATCTGTGACGCCTGAAGATTTGCTAAACCCTATTCATCCCGTTGTCTTATCAGCTAGTTTCCAACTCTATCAGTCCAAAGAAAATCCCCCCCATACGGACATTCTACTGAGCTCAGACAACTTAAGACCCGGAGCTCCCTCTCTGGCTAATTGTAATCCCCGTATTTACCTATGCATATGACTGCCAGAACGCCTTCTCCGACGAATCGAACATCGATTGGCAGTCGGCGGGGGCGGCATGTTTCGATTGTTTATTATTATCACCTACCTACAGGTGTCGTTCCATAAACATTTTCAAACAAGGCCACTCCAGCTCCAAGCCAGGGAGCTGCTGCTACATGGCCCAAGTGGGAATCGGAGGGGATCCGGGACGAAGACGGAGCCGGAGTCGACTGCCTGTATGAATTGAACAATTGCTGGCTTCGTTTGCGCAAAGCAAATATTTTACAAATCAAGCGCTTTTCTGATTTTGTAAATGTGGGCTACCAATTTCCCTCGCACACACACTCTCGGTGTGGTGTGGTGTGGTGTGGTGTGTGTACACACCAACGAAAGCGCAAGTCATTGGCAAAGATCTACATAAACTCACTCGCTCGCACTGAATAATAAAAAGCAGGGAAAAAGGAGGCTCGTGCCCTGCAAGTCCACAAGAGGCATTCTACTAACAATATTTAACTGAAAAATATTTATTATTTACCAATTTGTTTGCTCGACTAATAACAATAATCGTAGCAGCACAAGAACAACAACGCAATGCCGAGAAGCCACCACAGTAAAAAAAAAAGAATACAAAATAAAAGAAAAAGTCATTCATAGAGAGAGGCTCCCCCAATGCACATAACCCCCACCGTCGATATGCCCACTTCGATTCCAGTTCC
>JAEIIJ010011395.1:0-20838 GCA_018904815.1 Drosophila ogumai | reverse complement strand
TGAACTAAAAATTTATGTATAAATTTTTTGCCTACTATTTAACACTTTGTTCTATCAAAACTAAACAAGTCCAAGCTATTCAAGTCCTGCCTTTGACCAGTCATCATGGTTAACCCAAGTAACCCTAATCCACTTGCAGGGTAGCCCCAGATCCAGCCATAGTCTTAAGGCCTGCTGCCAACAACATGGTCGCGAACACCAAAAACCAAGACGGCGAACAACCAAGTCGACATCCATGGACGTGGATGCCGATGCAGATGCCGAGTGTGTGCCCAGTGGGCAAAACAACGACAATTGTCAGGCTTGTAGCGCAAATTATGAAAAAATGTCAGTGGCGAGTGGGCGAAAAGATGGCTAGGAAGGGGATTTTTAAAGCGGGTCTGTGGTGGAGCGCGGAGAACTCAGAACTTGGCCACGCGATTTGAAGGCACTGCAGCGGCAGTTAGTTATACAAACAAATGCTCATTGCCGGCATTAGATTAGATAGTTTGTCTTCGATTGTGTCGAATGGCGGCCGCGGGGCCAATTGCGATGTATCTCTGCCTTCTTGGCCTTCTGTCCACTTTATGGCCCACAACATTGACAACAACTTCATTGGCCGCCAGCACATCGAAATCTGGATCGAAATCGAGCTCGAGATCCCGATTTCGATTCCGAGCAATATCGCGATCAAGATTGAGATCGAGATCTGGCGATCGATGTTGGCAATTGCAATTGATATGCGACTGATGTTGGCCCCTGTCCAAAGGTATTTATATTTATATTATTTCTCCTCAACTTGTTTTTTGTTACTTTTGCCCCCGTTTACTTTTCCCTCTAATTGCCCCACGGCGCTGATTTATTGTTATATAGATTCCCGTATAGATTCCCCCTACTTTATGATATTGTTATGGGGCGCTGCAGTCTCCGATCTGCTAATTTGTGATGGGACGTGCTGAAATTTCTCATAGGCGCCGCAATTGATAGAATGATGGCCGGGACATTAGTTGCCTCCGATTTCCCCTGATATCCTCCCCATCCCGCCAGCTCAATTTTATGGATTGTCTTACGCTTGGTATGTGGTTTTCCGCCGACTGACAGACGTACGTACGGCTGACGACGGCTCCTGCCTTTGAGATGGGTTTTATGGGGCAGCCAAACGAATTGGCCCACTGGGAATTCCTTGGCAATTGTCATTTCGAATGGCCCGAAGCGAAGTGTATCGCTAGCATGAAAATATTTTACTCGCCTCTCGCTCTTAATTGATAAAGCCTTTTTTTTTGTAGGCGGCACTTCTTGCGAAGGCAACTTATGGCCGTTAATGAGTTGTGTGTTTAACTGATATTGAAGACAAATTACCGGCAATAACAATTACTTAGGTCCTGTGACGAGGGCATTAAAATAACTTAAACGGGGACACAATTAACTTTAATTTGATTATATTTTAGAAAAAGAAACATTTGGCAAAAATAAAGAGAATTTTTATGAATATATTTACTTTTATGCATTCAGCATTTTCTATTGAAGTAAAAATTCTTAAAGTTGTATGCTTAAAGATGAAATCTTCCAATATCGACCAACGCTAGGGCTCATCTTTATTAGAAACTATCAAACAATATAATATATTGATCTTTTGCACTGAAATATCCTTATGGTCTTTCACCAACTTAAAGATTTTCGTAAAAAAAAGTTGTATTATATTAGGCTTAAATCAGTGACCCAAAGAAAGTATAGCAGATCTCAAAATTAGGTCAGTCAATTGATTATAACAATTATATATTTAAAAATTTTTCTTATTTTCCCTCTTTGAGCCGCACTTTATGAACCCCTACTTATCGCTAGAATCAGTGTGTTAATCCGCGAACTCACCTCCTTTGCTGACAGAGGGTCGGATCCAAGTCCATTCTGCAAAGAGAGGCAGAAAAACAGGGAATTAAGCGATTTTTCCCCCTTAAAAAAAAAAAAAAAAGTGCAACAGGTTGGTGTCAGCCATGGACTCCCCTCTCTTAACCACTTTTGACCCCTTCCTTAACCCTGGAGTCGCCAAAACAAACTTTCGGCTGACAGGGTACAAAAAAAAAAGGGGAGCACATGGCGGCATATGGCGTTGGCGTTGGCGTTACAGTGCCGTCGTTGTACTTACCATGAAAACCATTAAATTGTAAAACGTCTTACAAAATAATAATTGCCCGGCAACGTTCTGGCCACGTTGTTACAAAAGACAGGCAGCAAAGGGTAGGAAAGTGGCGTTGGTGGTGGATGCTCGAAATAATCGCTGCAACTAGCCTCGGCTTGGGCTTGGGCTTGTGCTTGGGTTTTGGTTTTTAGTTTTGGCTTTTGCTTTTGTCGCAGCAGCTGTTGCCTGTGTCTCTTTTTCTGCAACTGCCGCATGCTATTTCGCAGCCGCGGAATCAATGACAAAACGCGGGCAACGCACCTTGAGTTTTTTCTGTTTTTTTTTTTTTTTTTCGCTACCTTTTCCTCTTTTTTCCTGCTTCTTTTTCCCTTATTTTTGCTGTTATTTTTGCCTGCTTATGCTTTGAACTTTTGTTTCCTTTTGTTGGGGGAGGGGGGCCACCGTGGCAGAAGCAGAAGCAGCCGCATTTTGAGTGAGTGGGAGACAGGGAGGGAACGAATGCAGCCGAAAAGGAGGGCAGCAAGGCAAGGGGGCCACTGAGGGAGTTGGATGAGTGCTCAGTGCGTGACGAAGTTACTTGGGCAAATATTTTATGAGTCGCCTAAGCATGACTTATAAATTAAGAAAAAACATAAAACAAGAGCTTAGAGATTTATCCAATTGAACAGTACGGAAAATATGGAGCCACAGACAGTCGAACTTCCCTAAATCCAAACCGTAAATTGTGGTCAAAACAAACTATAGATGCCATTAATTAAAAAATATTTATTTAAAAACAAGACTGTAAAAGGTTTCTGCAAAAGAACTAAGTTTAAATAAATATATGACAAATATACATATAAAAGAATAAGAATACAAATTTAAGCAGAAGTGAAGTAGGGTTTTTATTTTACTGAAAATAGTTTAAAATCAAATACATATGTTAGTTCATGATTCCCCTATTAATTCCCTGAAATATGCAGTTTTCTAAAACTTATTTGTATTAAAGTGCATAGGATAGAAAATGAAATATATGTTATTTATGCGAAAATAAACTACATTTCTAATATACATATATAATTTATTTTTGAGTTTTGTATTAAATACATTTTAAAAAGTCAAGTAAATATTAAAAAAATAATAAAATAAAACAATTCATTAAAACTATATACAGAATCCCCTGTTAAAGTTCTATAAGATGTTAAAAAAATGACCAGCTAAGAGTTCATTTAAATTACAATAATTGTAAAACGAATTCAACTGCAAATCATAACTCCCAAAACTGTAAATCAGAACAAGGCCACTAAAAAAATACAATATATTCGAGTCCCCCAATTTAGTGGGGGAAGTTTTGAGTTTAGGGGAGATCGACTGACTGTGACTAAAATTGGCAATTACTGGTGGCCCTTGCATCCGGTTTTAGTTATAGACTCGGGACTCGGAATCGGACTGGCTGTAGTTATTGTCTGCGGCACACTTATTAGCACTTATTGCCGCCGCTTCCTGGGCGGGGGTGTTACACTTGTTGTTTAGCTGTTGGTGGGGCTTGCATTTCCGGTTGTGTTTGGTTTTTTTTTTTGTACTTTTTTTCCAGTACGGCAGTCAATTGCAGTTCCCGGTCCCGCGGGCGCTATAAAACTCGCACTTAATTCGATCAACTAAGAGAGGCACATGCTACGCCCCACAACGCTGTGTTATTATTTATTTATTTATGTATTCCTCTTGATTCTTTGCTGGTAGGTACGTAGCCTTCGTTGTTTGCGGCGTGAGTGTGCAAATTGCGGCACATCCGTCATTTTAATTTCACTTAAAACGCCATTTAAAGCGTCGCGTCGCACCAACACACACGCACACGGCGCACGCACGCTCAAAAGCACGCACGCATGCGCAAAAACGCCGGCTGATAAAGAGATGCAAACAATGCAAAAGCGAACGCAAAGCGCGAGCGCAAACGGAACAAGGCGAAACGGAACGGAAATGGAACGAAGGGCGAACGAAATGGCAACGAAACGCAACGCAATCCAGCCAGCGAGCAGCAGCCGAAGCACGTTTGAATGTGGCGCGCAGCAAACTTCCACTGAACTGTGAAAATTTCAAGCCTCCAACTTGGCTGGGGCCGTGGTGAGCTTTGCGCGCGCGCGCCCCCAAAACTCACCTCCACCGCCACGCGTGTGTGTGTGTGTGTGTTTGCACCACTTTGTTGTTTGTTTAGTTAAGGTGGAGCTAGGCTAAAATGACAAGTTGGCGCTTATATTATTGGGTGGCCGACGTGACGGAGTGAGTTTGTGTGTGCCCCCACCCAGGTGTGTGCAGGTGTGCCTGTGAGCCGTCTGTGTGTGTGTGTGTGTGAGTGTTTGTGCTCTCGGGGCTTTTTTCTGTTATCTTGTGGCGGTGTGTGTGTGTTAATTAACATGCAGCGCACACACGCTGACAAGCTGACAAGCTCTTGGAAGTGTAGGTGTTTGGCGCCAGCGATTTCATTGGCTGGAATGGTTAAAACCTAAGGCTACGGGGAGAAGGGGTTGTTTGTGTGTGAGGGAGAGCGAAAGGGAGGCAATTAACACAAGGTACCACAGCAGCTGACAGCTTCCAACGTTGTCATTTTCATGCCCTTTTCTATAGAGCGCCTTTTTCTTATCAAAGCGGTTGCATCGCTGACGTTTCCCGCTTGGAAAATACCAGAAACAATTAAATTGTTCGTTAAATTAAACGATATTTCCAAGCCATGAAACTTAAATATATAATTTAAGTATATAAATAAGGCTATGTTCTTATAGAAAAAAAAATAATAATAAAATAATAAATGAAACAAAATTATTAATAACAAATCGATAAATCGAATTGTATATAATATAAAAGTAACGATAATAAATCAATTCAAACTCATCAAACTAATAGTCAGTTGGTTTATCGATTAGAATAATCTTACCAACTTTTTGTAACTTTCAGTTATCCAATAGGTATTTGGCTAATATTTAAATAAATTTGTAACATACATACATACATATTCTTCTTCTAGAAGGATGTCTGAAATTTAATAAAACAAATATAAAGGTATACTTTAATTGCAATGGTCATAATTTAGATTAAGCCAGCTCTTATATTATCTATATTATTTTAAAGATGAAGTACTTATTTCAAGTAATAAAGTAAGGGTTAAATATATTTCCTAAAAAATGCAATGAAGCAAACCCACAAACTTTCTTAAACATAAGTAGAACATCCGTCATAGGAAAATACAACTGTGGAGATCAAAAGCTGTGGGAGTTTGTCTGAACCCCATTTTTGTTTCTTTTTGGCCAGGTAACCCGCACCGTTAGACGTCGCCATTGCCTACCTGATCCACTTTTCCACGCGCTTTGACGACCATTTTTGGTAACAATAAATCGTGATACATCATCAAAAGTCAATTCGAATATGTAGACAACGCTGCGCTAGCGGCAGGCAAAAAATATTTTAATTTTAATTGATTGTCGAGCGAGATTTACGTGCACCAAAAGTTTCTTCTCACGCTCCACACACTCGCTCTCGCACAAGGAGCTTTGCCTTTTTGTTTTCGTTAGTTGTTTATTTTTAGTTTTTTAGTTTGCGATGGCAGGATTAGAGCATTGTCAAAATGGAAAGTTGGCCCGCTTTGAAATCGTTTGGCAATCGCACCACGCAAAACCCCAAATGCAAACAACAAAAAATCACAGCAAATCTCGAGACGACGAGATGAAAAACAGAAGCAGCATCGCTAAATACAACAACAACAAAGGTAATACGCAAAATACCTTTCCAGCCTCTTATTTGGTTTTTTATTTTCGTTTGATTCGGGCTCGTAAACGGAATTGAAATCAATAAACTACGTGACTGCAGTGTGTCCAATTGGAACATTAAGATCACATTGAATTGCTTATGTTTTTATATATATTTTTTACATTTTGTTCAAGAGACGACAAGAGAAACCTATGAAAAAATGTTTATATTCAGATATTTGTTTCTGATAATAATATTAGATTTATATGTTTTTAATTTGTTTAACTTTTTATGTAGTTTCGCAGTTTCTTTGGTGACTTTAATAGTTTTATTTATCAACAAATCCTTTTCTACATATTGTAAAAAAATAATGTTGCCTTCCTTAAGGCGCTTCTCTTAAATTTCTATAAAACAATGCTGGCTTTATGCTACAGCCAAAACGATGGCTACACCTTTATCGACCTTTTTAAATTGTTCAACATTTATTAAAATTACACTATTTCTGAGGCGTGTGCCATTTATATTCTATAATATTACTATCCATATTAACATTAAAAGTTTTATTTATGAAAAATTAAACATAACTCAACCAAAATTCTACTGGCAAAAACCATGGAAGAATATTGTACCCAATAAGAAGGCTACAGCCTATGTTTGCTTTTGAATTTCAAGTTTGCTATTACATTAATATTAAAGTAATTATCATGGATATATGTAAAAAACTGTCTTACAAATAAATAAAATTTATGGCAATAAAGATAATTCATATCCTGCAGTATTTCGACTAATTTTTTAAACTTCCATTTTATTTATTTATAATAAAGTGTTTGTTAGCAGCGACCCTATTTTAAATATATATTTTATTTATATTGTATTTCAATGTCTTCAGTATCTTTATTAAATACTCATAATTAAATTAGTTCAATCGCATAAAATTAAGCCATAAATATTATTGAAAAAATGTATCTAGAAAGTTTCGAGTCCACAAACTCTACCTGGAGTACAGGGCAAAACCCTGTTGGTGGTTTTTCTCAGGGGTCGTCCTGGGGTTTTGTTATTACCTAAGCCGGACGATCGGCGATATGAAATCGCGGTTTTTTCCAGCGGAAGTTCGAGCTCGGCATTAATCGGGTATTTTTGTTATCCGCGGCCGGAAATTTGACTTTTCGCTCGTATTTTTGTGGATTTTCGGAGCTGTGAGCGATCTTTGTCGAAGATTTTCTCGGTTCGTGTATGTGTATCTGTATGTGTGGGAATTCACTAATTAGGCATAATGAAACCTTTCCGCGGAGTTCCCCTCCTTTAGGGTTGAGGATTTGTCCTTTACGATGGTTGGCAACTGATGATTATATAATAGCGGAATGATTTTGATGGGCATAAACGCACAAACATTTTGCCGGCTTTCCTGTGAAAATTCCGTGAGCCCGAACTACCTATAAAAACGAAGTTTCCCCCAACCAGAAAGGTGGATGGGAAATTTCTCAATCAGATACACTTAAATTGGCGTTTAAATTAATTTATTTTTAAAATGTTTATTTTATTTCTAGATGAAACTTAATATCACCGTGTTCTTTAAAATCTTTTTAAAACATTTATATTAAGCTTAAAATAGTTGAAAATATTTAAGGAATGAATATTGAATTTAGTGAGCATAAACTTAACGAATTAAAATAAAAGGTTCTATCCACATTAAATCAATATTAACATATTTTATTTATTTTGGCTACAATATTTTCAGATTTATAATTGATATTTTCTTAATTCATTATAGTTTTCACAATAAATATTAATACATTACCTGAAAATGTATTGATATTTATATAAATTATAGACAATATATTATGCAAACGCAGTTAGTAAAGTAGCAAATATATTCAATTTAATAGATAAATTACTTTTAGTTATTTTATTTGATTTAAAAATCGCAGATTCATTTAACTTTTTCAATTTTAATATGCAAAATAAAGATAAAAATTCCCTGAACCGCGACACCCACTATTAAATCACCCATAAAATTACTATATAAAATTATTTCTAATTTTTTTAAATTTTATAATAAACATTAAATTAGTATATAATATTAGCGAAAAACAATTTTCAATGCCGTTATGCACTTCAGATATTTGCATTCCCGCTCATTGAATCAACAAGTAAGAATATTTCAAAAATCGTCGGCACATTTTTTCCGATCGAACGATCCTCTGCCATTTCCCCGTGTCATTTCCCCGTACCATTTTCCCCGTGACATTTTCCCAAACCGGGGAGAAAACCCGGCAAAGAATAACCCAAGAGCGGGCCAGAGTCAAGGCTCTCTTTGGCCGAGCGGATGGGAAAATGCAAACGCATTTTGCAGCCGCCGCTGGAGAAAAGTGCAATGAAAAATACCCCGCCGACTGACGTCATACCTGCGGCACCGCAGCATCCGCCATTGGGCCAGAGCGGGATGGCCATAGAGCACAGCGAGAGAGGGCGCGAGCGAGACGAGCATATAAGCGGTGGCAGCGAATGGCCGTCGAGCAGCCGCAAAATGTCAATTTGAGCAATGGCCATAAGGATCGTGCGTCAGTTGCGTTCCGTCAGTGCGTGCGATCAGATCTCCTTCGGGGCCAACGAAACACATAGTTATAGATTATATATCACCGATAAAATACAGTTATTTATCCTAAAAGTGTGTGCCAAACAAATCAACCAAAAATTCCCATGCAAATGATGAGCGCTCGCTCGGTGTCGCCCAAAGTGCTGCTGGACATTAGCTACAAGCCCACGCTGCCCAATATCATGGAGCTGCAGCACAATGTGATCAAGCTCATCCAGGTGGAGCAGCAGGCCTACATGCAGTCCTCGGGCTATCAGCAGCATCACCTAACCCAACAGCAGCAGCAGCAGCAGCAGCATAATCTCTCCCAGCAGCAGCAACATAGTCTCTCCCAGCAGCAACCTCAGTACGCTCCCCTGCCCTCGGAGTACGCGGCCTATGGGCTCACGGAGCTGGAGGATCAGGACTATAATATACCCAGCAACGAGGTACTCAGCACTAGCAGCAATCACAGTGCCCAGAGTAACAGCCTGGAGCTGAACAACAACAACACCACCCCCAACACCGGCAGCAGCAACAGCAACAGCAATACGACTGCCAATCCCACGGTTTTCGATACCTCCGGCTCCTCCTGGAATGAGCATGGCAAGCGAGCCAGGAGCAGCGGGGACTATGACTGCCAGACTGGAGGCTCCCTGGCCATGCAGCCCGAACACAAGAAACTCATCCATCAGCAGCAGCAGCAGCAGCAGCAGCAGCAGCAGCAGCAGCAGCAGCAGCAGCATCACATCTATGTGGATTACCTGCCCACCACTGTGGACGAGGTGGCCTCGGCCCAATCCTGTCCCGGAGTCCAGAGCACCTGCAACTCTCCGCACTCGCACTTTGATTTCCCCGACGAGGAGCTGGCGGAGCACAAGTCGCAGATCTTCCTACCGCTCTACAGCAACCAGCAGCAGCAGGCCCAGCAAGTGACCCAACAACAGACCCAGCAGAGCCACTCCCAGATGCACTTCCAGACCGCCTACAGACAGAGCTTCGAGGGCTATGAGCCGGCCAATTCCCTGAACGGCAGTGCCTATTCCAGCTCGGATAGGGATGATATGGAGTATGCCCGCCACACGGCTTTGAGTTCCGTCAATGATCTGAACGGAGGCGGTGTCATGTCACCCGCCTGTCTGGCGGACGACGGAAGCGCCGGAAGTCTGCTGGACGGATCAGATGCCGGCGGTAAGGCCTTCCGGAAGCCGCGACGGCGGCTGAAGCGGAAGCCCAGCAAGACGGAGGAAACGGATGAGTTTAGTAACCAGCGGGTGATGGCCAATGTCCGGGAACGGCAACGTACACAGAGTCTCAACGATGCCTTCAAGGCGCTGCAGCAGATCATCCCGACGCTGCCCAGCGACAAGCTTAGCAAGATCCAGACCTTAAAACTGGCCACAAGGTAAGAAGAAGTACATTAAAATTAAGCTATAATTTATATATCAGAGATAAATATTGAAGCTAAAACTTAACAAGGAAGTTTTCTTTACAAAATTTGATTTTAAACTATAGATAAATTTTACAAATTCAAGTGCAGGAAAATTGTAAAAGTATTACTTGAATTATATTATTATTTGCCGCTCAAATTAATAAAGCCTAAAATATGGCTAAAACCCAATTGCTTCTCAATCCCAGCGGCATATAAAAATGTTAATCAACAAATATTAAACTATGTCCCGTTGGAAACTTTTAAAGATATTTAAGATCTTAGATTTTTAGCCCTATTCCCTTAATTTCCTCAAGGAAATACCGTTGGTTTATGATTATTTTAAATACATTTAAAAATCTAATAGAATCCTATTGTATCTTTATCCTAGCCCTTAATTAAACCCAAATCTTTCTTCTTTTCTCCTTGCAGATACATTGACTTCCTGTGCCGCATGCTCAGCTCGAGTGATATATCCCTGCTGAAGGCGTTGGAGGCTCAGGGATCTCCCTCGGGATACGGTTCGGCCGCCTCGCTGCTGAGTGCCGCCGCCAATGGAGCGGACGCCGATCTCAAGTGCCTGAGGAAGGCCAATGGAGCACCGATCATCCCGCCCGAGAAGCTGAGTTACCTGTTCGGGGTGTGGCGCATGGAGGGCGATGCCCAGCACCAGAAGGCATAGCGGTGGATCGGGCTCCTATATAGATATTAAGGATCCAGGAGGGGCTTCCAGCTGCAACAATCGTGTGAATTCCAGAGCCCTAGCCGTGCTCACTCTTCAATTCTCTGTCACTCTTTCCATATACGCATATGTGTCGATTAGATGTCTAAGCCTAAACTTACGTTAAAAGCCTATTTAATTACATAGTCTAAACTAAATTAATTGTAAAGAAACAACACAAAAAAAAACGATAAACAAAGCCAAGAAACAAAGAAAACGCCATGAACAAAACCAGACGCCATTTTGTATTCAATTATTTCTCAGCGAGATCTTTTGTATCTTTGGGATCTGTCGGATCTTTGGGATCTTGTTCCTCCCCTCCACTAAATTGGGCGCGAAAATGTCTTCGTTGGGGGGGTCGGATCGCAGTTCCCAGTTCCCAGTTCCCGGACTTGGAATTGGACTTTTTGTCTTATAAATGCGGAGACAATCGGAGCGACGTCGACATACTTAGAGCGTAACGTCATTCCGCCGACAGATGGACCGTGTGTATCTGCGAGATACACATACTACACACTACATACTGCATCATATGTGTAGACATGGGAGAGGAGACCCCCGACATCCACATCCACATCCGGTTGATTTATGTTCAAAAACATAAAAACTGTTTACAAAGTATAACAGAAGAAGAACAAAGTATTTATGTCGCCAAAATGCGTATTTAAAACGCTCATAATTAGCTCAGTCAGATAGTTTAGTCTCGGCCGCCTTGGGGCCGAATGGAAGTGTAACTGCAGCTGGAACTGGACTCCGGCTCATCAAAGGCAATCGGACGGATCGCACCGATCGCTCTCGTTCATAGTTGTTGACTTAATTGCTTTTTAAATGACAGCAGAAAGTGCTCTCCGCTCTATATACAATCTGCACGGCTGCTTATTTTGAGATACTCATCCGAAAGATCGCTGCGCACTCGTTTCGTGTAGATACAAAATTAGATTTGTATTTAGATGTGCTTAAATTGGCATATCGCATGCAAGTTGACAGGTTGTCGTTGGTTGTGGTGATGGAAAATGCTTCTCTTTTAAGTATTAGAACGATGTTATGGAGAGCTAGAAGATTAAGGAGATTATTGTATTATTATCCTGGTGTTGGAGTTCAAGAACTACACATAAATATATCCACTTGTTTTTCTATCTATTTGATCAGTTCACGCCTCAATAAATGATGCGAATACATCTCGATTTATTTGCTTGCCGATTGATCTTCTTTGTTTTCATTAAAATTTATCTAAACTGTGAATAATGTAATTTTCGTTTTAATTGCTTTTAAAGAATTGTTGGCCAAATTCATTGCTCAGTGAAAATAGTTCTAGTTCTTCCAGAATTAATTTTATTAAAGAAAGTCTTGGGTTTTTTCTACTCTATATATATTTTCAGCTCACATAATTTTTTATATAATTATAATTTAAATATTTATAGGATGACGAAGATTTTAATCTTATTAAGCATGTAAATGTCTTAATGTAGCATTTTGTCAAAAGCTCTGTAAATATATTGACTACCCAAATCAAATTTAAATCCAATAATTAGCTAAAAATAATTAACTATAAAAATGATCAAATAGAAAATGCAGCTTTCGGAAAATCTGTTTGCTCTTTTCTCGCGTGTTTCTTTTAATCGAGGAGAATGTTTAGCTGGCAACCCAGATCAATAAACGAGGCGGAATCACCATTTTAGTTTTTCTGGCAATAATCGTATAGCTAACGGAGAATTTCCTCGGAATTTCCACATCTAATTAAGGCGGCAAACTAAGCGAAAATGAGAAACGAGCGAGTCAGTCGTCTTTGGAAACAATTGATTTATGCACAAGTATTGGTTGCCAGAACGCCCCTTTTTTCGGCTGCCTGATGAATGAATCTTCATAGTTTAGATCAAGGATCACACATCGGAGGGACTGCGCAGCGGCGCCTATATATCCTCCGGAGCGGAGTCAGCGAGGGCAGGGAAAATCGTGGCCGCATCGCTCGGGCATTGTTTTCATTTCATTTACGAGTCGACTCGAGTCGCTCTCGCCCACACACATATGTTGGGAAAATAATAGGAAATCGGTTTGTCCCCCGGCATGAGGTCCTTTGGCCTGCACAGCAAGATTTGCAGTCCTTAGGCGCATAGCACATGCCATTGATTACCATGTGTGGGAATTGGCCTTGCGAAAAAATAAGCAACTTAGCTGAGATCACACATAAAGAAGCGCTCGTCCTTCGTCCTGCGGCGATCCTCGCCTCGCTCCTGGCACGTTCTAAATTTAGCATCGGGATTTATGGCGATCCCTCGTCATTTGAGCCGCTCTTCCAGAGCTGCATTATTTTTTTTTTTTTAAGAACCCCTAGGATAATACTGGAAATGGCCGGGGAAAAGGAGAGGGGGCGTTGACAGTTGCGTGTCTCCCATTTTTAGGTAGCTACCCGACTCCCGATCCCACATTAAATCCCCTTCATGGATCTACTATATGCATTATGTGGATATTTCCTTTGGGGGGCTGAACTAAAACAGTGTTCGGTGGAAATTCTATGCGGTAATTGCAGCCACCGAAACTAATACAGTGGAGAAGGGCGACTTGTTCCTTTAGTTTTCCTAGGGATTTTCAGTATTCTGAATCCGGCATTCAGTGTCAGAGGGGAAAGTATATTGGGGATGGGGGGTAAGAGAAAATTTCAAGTGCATTCGGTGGACAAATATTGACAGAGGATGTGGTTCAGTGAGTTAATAACATATTGATAAAACTAAGCTATAAATCAGTTTGGAAAGGGTCTCCCAAAAATATAGATCTTTGGGTCTCGGAACTCTTTAATCACATCATTTAAGCTTAATTAGAAACATTAGAAGACAAGTAGTTTTCAAGATTAATAACTATAATTGAGAGCTTTATATTTAAGCTAAGACAGTAGGTAGGTTTATCATAGAATGCGAATGACACGATTAAACTTAAATAACGAAAACATTGGAAACCTCTAAAAGGGGACACATATTAAAAATTCAAATTAATTTAAACATTTAATATTCGGTATAATTTTTAAATATTTTTTATATTTCTATATCTCATATTTTTCTCTGCCTTATATTACCCCCTTAAATGCTAACAATTTCTTTTCGTAAATCCGTTTGTAACAATTAAGCATAAGATGAATAAATAAATTTAATCAAAACTCAAGTCAAACGCCTTTTAATATTCCAATGAACTCCTCGCGAATGTTGAAATGTGATCAAAATGCTCCACAGAACTGCGAATTTTAAAATTTCCATTGGGATGCGGATTCCCTTTAGCCAAGTTCCCAGATGAGCAGATGGCCGTGTCCGTGTCCATGTTAAAGTCAAAACGGTGTGTCCAAAAATTATACGAAGCGTTTCCGATTTCAAAGTAAAGCGAGACAGACAGACAGACAGACGGGTCGAGAGCGAAACGGAAGCGTTTGCTGCCCACTGGGAGATGGAGATGGAGATGGAGACGAGGAACGCGATGCATTGTTGTGACCCATTCGCAGACTCATTTGTGCCCCGCTGATTGATCGCTGCGGGGAAAATAGCTGCCCCAGTCCTGGATCCATGGGGGTAGTGTATATTATTAAAACAGGGAGGGGAAAATATTTAAAATATCTTTAAATAAATCTAATCCATATTAAATCTTCAACCAATTTATTATTTAATTCAATTATTAATTTTTAAGCGGACTTGACTAGCAAAATAACTTTCACTTTCTTGCAACTTTCTGACTATTATAATTATATATATCAGAAACTACCTTAAAAATGCTTGATTTAATAAAAACCTCGCCTAGACTTTAGCCCCTTCTCTACACCCATGTCAGCATCCCCGGGAACCCCTATGCAGGGGCAAAAACATCTGGTTCACGCAACGCTGCCACCGACAACCAAATATGCAAACTGCGCTCAACGGGTGAAGTAATTAAAATCATCGATATACTCGCCTTCCTTCACGGAGGTGCTGCCTGCATTTTCGAGTGCATTTGGCCAATCAATCAGCGATCAAAGTTCATAGACGATCCAGGGGCTTCACAGGGGCCGAGAGCCACGGCGGAGGCAGTGCTGACTAATGGCCACCGATGATGAAGTCGGCCGATCTGTCCATCAGCAACAATAACAAAAAGCCCGGCTAATGTACTGAATATGCATCTACAAGATACATATACCTATATATATTGATGTGAGCGCGTACAAGCTCTATATGTTTGTTTATGAGGCTGTTGGGGGAGTGTGTGTGGAAGTTCATAAAAAGACAAGTGAATGATGGTGGTTTGTTATGGGTTTAGACTTGGGGATACCCCTTGAAACGGTCTTAAAAGTCTTCATTGTAAAAGTATATAGAGTTTTGAGAGAGTTTAGATATAACATAAAGCTTTAAAATTATTCTTTTAAAAATAAACAGGGTAAAATAGGGCTGTATTAGTAAATTTTCATACTTCATAGTTCTCCCTAGGGATTCTTCATATTTCAGACTCGTTTCCACTTCTATTTTAAGCATACATATGTGGTATATACCCCCTACATTTCAGTGCCACTTACAGGGTATTTCGACTGGAAGTAATTGCTTGGAGGCGCGAAAAAAGGGGCAGCGGCAAGCAGCGATCGCTACCAGCGTTGTCTCGCTCCCACTTGCTCTCTCGCGCACTCATCCGCCCCGTTGCCATCACTATACGGATCCAATTCCGGACGGACGGTCGCATAAATATTTTGCTTTTATATTTTTTCAGCCGAAGATGCGCGCAGCACATAAAAAGCAACGCGCCCGCGTACACAGCCGATTGTAGTTGTCTATAAACAAAAAACAATCCATAAAAAAGCCCAACAGCGACGGCGGTCGACATCCAAAAAGGAGCAGCAGAAACAACAACAACAGGAGCTACAAAAGGCAGAGAAGAGAAACCAAACCAAACCAAACTTTTGTTTATTTACACAAAAAACATTTTAGTGACTTGGCCCGCAGGCAAAAATTGTTGACTTTCTGCCCCGCCTTTATATGTTAGCCGCCCTTTTAACAGTCAGGAAGTAACTAAAAGATTTTTCCACTGCACAGGAACCAAAACTGAAATCAAAGATCAGGCCAAAAAAGGGGGAAAGATCAACTAACAAATCAGTTGAATTTAGAAATTTTGTATAGGGAATTGAAGGATCGTTTTAAAAATAAAAATATAACGTTCATTATAATGTTTAGTTTGAATGCGAGATACATTTTATTTCTATATACTTTTAGCAATCTTAACTTTAGCAAAAGGACTTGAATTTTATTTTACATAAAACCATAATTTCATAAGCATTATTATTTAAAGTACGGATACACTTATTATTTCGTTCAAAATAAATTTAAAAATATATACTTTACAAAGTAAAGTTCGTCTTTTATTCACCTTTTAAAAATTATATTTCACAAATTGTTTCCCTCATCAAACTTATTTTTCTACGTGCAATAAAAATCGTTTAATGTCAGCAAAGGGAAAACAAAAGATCCAGAACAGCAAAATGGTGAATTCCTTGTTCTGGGAACGCGATCATCACCATCATCATTGTCGTCATCTGATGTAAACGCTTGACACTTTGCGCTCGGATCTCATCTTGCTGCTAGCTCCTCATCCCTCATCCCTCACCCTCACCAAGATTTTCCCTTTGGCCAACCGCAGCCGGCTAAAGACAACATCTGGCGAAAGGCAAAAGATTAATTTCTGACAGCGCGGGAGCGTCCCCAAAGGCGGCCATACATATTCATATGAACACTGAGATGAGCAAGATTCGATGGCGGAAAAAAGACAAAAAACTATTAGAAGACAGGGGATCTGAATGATAGAGATACCCTATAAAAATGTAAAGAACTGAAACTTGCTCTGGAAAATTAGTTGTGATTTCATTATTTAAAGTTTAAGGTTTAATTTAAAACATAACTGTTTTTGTTGTTGATTTCTCAAATAAATATATCTTTATTATAGCTAAAGAACTTTTATTATTAAGTACCCTATAATATAAACATAGTAATAATATGAATCTATAAATAAACCTTGAATAAATAACATAAAATAAAATGAATTTATTTGTGCAAATTAATATATATGTACATATATACTAGTATATAAATTGAACAATTTTGTTCAGAAAAATTCATATTGAAGAAGCATACTTCCATTGATTTTATCAATTTAATATTAAAATTAGGCAGCTTATTATTTAATAGTTAATACTAGTTAATATTAAGTCTAATTTATATTTTCAAAATAGTCCAATATACCCCAAATAAATCGAGGAAAATAATAATTATTTATGCCACCGCTGATGGATATGTACATCGATGTCGATGTTGAGCAGATAGTTTTCCACGCAGCGCTTTTCACGGTCGCATCCATCAATCCCGCCGCAACACAATACGCCATATAAAGTCGGATGAGAAAGTAGACATACACACACACACACGGATCTCTCCGGATTTTGCTTTAGTCTGAGCCCGGGTAAGGCGACAGTGCGTCTCTAGAACTAATCATGAGACCCATAAAATATCGCCTTGAAATTGAATTCCTTCACTACGGGCCTTAGTCGCACTCTCGAGGGATCGCTTCTTGGGTTCCTCTTTAGTACTTCATTATGGACGCACTAACGATGTTGTTTTAATGATCTCAAAACTCGACAAAAATCCACTTGACAAAATCCACAACAGGCAAGTTCCTCCCTTCCCTTCTCAAGTGCTGCGAGGACCGGGTGAAGGGCAGAGGGCCCCCGAAGGGTCGAACATACAATGCATATTTTCCGAACTATATACATATATAAAAGACCCGGGAGTATATATAAAACGGAGATGTGTGCCTGCACATTTTTGCACAGACACTTTATGTCTGGGTGGAATATACATATGTGTGAAAAAGACCATTGAATGTCGGAGCATATCTTTGGAGCCTTGTTATTGGGCATGAATCTCCGGCGGCTCGAAGGGAGTGAGCAAGCTGTTGATTGGCAGGGACTATAAAAATTGTTAGAGCAGAAAAAGCCATGAAAATGCATTGAGAGTTCCTGCTGACAGATACGAATTATGCTGAACAGGTAACTAAATGTGCTTGGAAATTATGGATGCGTCGAAGGACATGGTACTTGTCGTTTTTCACAGAAATTAAGGGAACTTTGCAGGCAATTTAAAAGATCTAAATTTATTATTCATCAGAAACTTTAGCAATAAAGGCATTTGCACTATAGTTCTCGATATCCCCACCTATACTTTACGAAGCCCTTTTTAACCCCTCAACAACTTTAATACAAACAGTTATTTACTAGATTATAAACTCGTGTACAGATCTACAGATTTGAGCTCTAAAGGCGGCTTGCAATTATCGTGTTTCACTTATTATTGTCTCGGCGATAAAGCTCTGGCTTTAATTGCCTGTAGAAAAGCTTTAAAAACGCATATTAGTTAGCGTTCTTAACCTGTTAAGTGGGTTTTTAGGTTAAAGTGCGACGTAATATGATCTCACATTATAAAAAAGCTCCATTGGGATGGAATATCGGTTCCCGCCTCGATAAACAGACTGAAACTTACGGAAATCTTAGGTCAGTTAGTATCTGACATCTGTCAATAAGATAAGTTTGATTTTTCAGAACGAATATTAATTTAGCCGCGGTGCTGAAGTAATACTTAAAGTGCCACAAATATTTTTAACAATCAAACCTTCACCAGAACGAGCCACCGATTATTTTGCAACGCCCAATTGACCCAGATCCCCCTGAACCAAGCCCCCTCTCTTACCTAAAGGCTTGATGTTTAGCTAGCTCCATCTCCGTCTCTTGTTTTGTTTATAACAATTTAGCAGAGTCACGGCGAACGATCCGAGCCACAACACAAGTCAACATGCAAAATGATATTTAATAAGAGGTTGGCGTCGCATTTGCTGGCAAGTTTCTAGAGGTAAGGGGCATTAAAAGGGGTAACACGCATCAATTGCTCGCTCCACATTAATTTCTGTATAAGAGTATTTATAGAGTATTTTTAATGCAAAATCAAAAAATAAATAAAATTAAAAAAAAATATATTTGTAAATAGGAATGTGTTTATATTTAATTAATAAAATTATGCTCATTGTCTCAACAGAAAAACAGGCTAAACAAATTTGATTTTAAAGCAAAAATGAAAAAAAAAATATTAAGTAATCAAACAAAACTGAATACTAGATATATAAATAGAAAACTAAGTAAAAAGAAAATTTATAAATCCACAAAATTAAAAAAAAAAAAACATTTTGGAATATCACTGCCTGGCTTGTTTTGTTTCTATAATTAAACACTGCCAATATTTGTAACTTTGAAAGAACAGAATCATTTTATAGCTGATAACAACTATTGTGAAGTTATATTTGATATAAAAAGTTATAGTTGATATGTACATATATGGAAAATCATATATGACATACTTTTATAGAGCTTAGAAAATGATTGTATATCCCATTCTAGGAAAGAACTAAAATATTTGATATCACAAAATATATATATTGTCAGATAATAAGAAGTATAAATAAATCTTCTGGTGAAGACAGTCTTTAACCTAAGACATTCGTGTGATACACAGTTTTTACAGAGTTAACTTTGTGGACAAATTTTGGTACTTAATATATATATATTCACTCATTTCATTTCATTTTCTTACGCCCAATTTTTCCCAGTGTCCATCTGCATAGAAAGAAAGGCGAGGATGTGAATCGCAAACAGAAATCGCTGAGACTGAGGGCAATACCCACAGAGAGAAAGACACGTGTTTTGAATTAAGTGCGTGCTCCGCCCTGCACCGCGACCCAGTCCACCCACTGCAGCACCCCCTCTTACCATTAGAGCCGCATTCTTGATGCTCCGTGGTTGTTGACATTTTAATGGCCGCAAAGGAAACACACTCACAAGAAAATAATAATAAAAAATATGTACAACAATGCACATGCTGCATGTGCGGCATAATCACGTGCAAACAGGCGAAATCAGAATCGCAACTGGCAATTTGAGCGGAGCTGCGGCAGCCACAACACGTTGTTAACTCGCTGCCGGCTGCTTGCTGCTCAGGTGCAGAGCTTCGACCCGAAGCTTGGCTCTTGGCTGCTCTAGTATAGGTGAGTATCTGTGTGCGACGGCGACCTGTTGCCACGACGCCGGCAGAGCTTCAGCTGCGACAGAGGCAGCGACAGCGGCTGTCAGCTTTTTTGGGCGCAGTTGATGAACGAAGCTGTTGGCCGAAAGACGCGGCGGGCTCAAACTCCGGCTTAAACTTCCACTTAAAAAATTAACGCAGCCAAGTTAGTAGCCCAATTTGAGAGTAAATGACTCTAAAACAAAGTGCAAAAGTGAAGATGATAAAGGAATTATCACAAAGTTGATATAAAAACGATTAATTTTCGTTCATAACAGATCGAAATGATCATTAAAACAAAGTACATGTGTGAAATAAAATTGATAATATAAATGATGCTTAAAGATTTTCTCTTAGTTATCATATTAATTACAAAACAAAGTTGAAAAGTAAGCAAAACTTTTCACAAAATATAAGGGAATCTTAATAGAAATCCCACTTTGAAAACCTTTTTATTATTATTGAACAGCCCTGCCAGGATTATTCACAGAACCAGTTATATTTATTAATTAACCTGTACAATGATACATTAAAACCTTAAATAAAATCTGTTCAATGTGCTACAAAGTACAGACCTCACCATACCAGTTCTAAGACACTCAAACTTCCTTCCCTCAGTGCGTGCAATAAATCCATCAAGTTAATAGAGTGCGCAGCAATTTCAGCCACAATTTGAGCTCATCGCCACAATCGCATCTCATCGCGTATCTTGTGGCTGCTATCTTGTATCTGGTATCTCTTAATCCCCTGAAAATTCCGAGCTTCGGTTGCGGGGACCCACAAAAGGCAAAGAAATCCAACAAAAGAAAGGAGAAGAAGATTTCAGTGAAAGTGATGAAGCGTCGCCAACATCCGCGTCTCTTAATGATCGGCAGAGATCACATGTGCTTATATATATGCATACATATAAGTGGGCCACCAGAGATACAACAATGGAGAAACAATAACAACACAGTAGTTTAACTAAATGTTTGCATGTGCAAAATGTTGTAAAAAAATACACAAATAATTTACTGTCAGAGGAGCGGAATTTCAGTTTTGAGTCAGCCTCAGGCTGAGAAAATAGCCAAAGTTTATGCATTATGCCAAACGAGTGGACAAGGCATAGGGGAGATGGGTTAAATAACTTTAAAATATGGCTAAAAATTTTTAATTATTATAAAAAAAATTATATTTATAGGCTTA
>JAEIIJ010011394.1:0-16271 GCA_018904815.1 Drosophila ogumai | reverse complement strand
TTAATTTCTCGATCGTTCCTATGGCAGCTATATGATATAGTCGTCCGATTTTCATAAAATGATATATTAAAATTCTGAAATAATAAAAAATGGGCATATCTGAAAAATAATGAAAAAATGTAAAACAAAAAAAAAACAGCCTGCAAGGGTATAAAAATAATATAAAAATAATAATCGTAGTAGATGAAACCGAGAATCATCGATGATTGCCATCGGTACATCGATATTACATTTATATATTTATATATATTATCAAATAAATAGGCAGAAATTGAAAGTGAATAGAGTGTGTATAAACACTTTAAATAATGAATAAATATAAATACAAATATATAAATGTTAATGTTAATGTTATCGATATATCGATTGCTCGCTCAATATATCCCACCCCTAGCGGAAGCCCAATGAAAACATAGGCGGTGCGGCGATTTTTGGAAACAAATGGGGGACCAACAGCAGCAACAACTGATCCTGGCCACCGGCGGATATGATCACACGATCAAGGTGTGGCAGGCGCACACCGGCAACTGCATCAAGACGATGCGCTTTGTGGAAACATCTGTAGGTGGACCTTAAACTTTACAACTTTGCAACAATATGGATTATATGTCTTGTGGTTGCAGCAAGTGAACGCTTTGGACAGGACACCCGACAAGACCCGACTGGCGGCCTGTGGCTACCAGTGCATCCGCTTGTATGACCTGGAATCCAATTGCACGGCGCCGGTAATCAACTTCGACGGCGTCCAGAAGAATGTGACGCGCCTGGGCTTCCAGGAGGATGGCAACTGGATGTTTACAGCCGGCGAGGATCATCACGTTCGAATCTGGGACATGATATCGGCTCCACCGCACTGCTCCCGAGTGTTCGACTGCGAGGCGCCTGTGAATTCCGCCTGTTTGCATCCGAATCAAGTGGAAATCGGCATGGGGTCGCAGAACGGCAGCGTCTTTCTGTGGGACGTCAAGTCCGAAAAGCACGAACGGATCGTGCCCGAGGTGGATGCCTCCATCCAGGATGTGGCAATCTCGCCGGATGGTCGCTACCTGGCCGCGGCCAACAACAAGGGCAACTGCTACATCTGGACGCTGACCAGCAGTCCCGACCAGAAGATGAGCACCCTGAGGCCCTTCAAGCCGATAAAGGCGCACAAGCGCTACATTCTGCGCTGCAAATTCAGTCCCGATTCCAAGCTGCTGCTCACCACCTCTGGTGATGGAACGGTTGGCGTTTGGAAGACTCCCGACTTCAGTAAGTGTGGGGAGTTGTGCATCGAAAACTATTGGGTTTGGGATGCGGCCTTCAGTGCCGATTCCAAATGGCTCTTTACCGCCTCCTCGGACGGCGTGGCGCGCCTCTGGAAGCTGGAGACAAGGAGTCCGATAAGGGACTATACGGGCCACACCAAGGCCATCACTGCCCTGTCCTTCAAGGATGAGATTGTGGGTAAATAATAGTCAGTAAGTGGTAAGTTTTGCACTAGCAGTAGTACATATTGGCTATAGACTTAGTAAGCTAACCGGGAAGAGTCCTAGTCCCGGCCCCATCCTGCAGGGGATGGATTCAAAGGCCATTTTTGGAGGCAGTTGTGTGGCATTTATTACGACTCCCAACCAGAACTGAAGCGTCCGCTCAGTGAGAAAACGTGTGTGACTACTACCTCTGGAAATTAGCGCTTGGCTTTTGTAGCGACTTTTTAATAATTTATATATATAAACCTTTGATACATAATTATTACATTATATTATATTAAGACTAAATCATGTGTGCAAAAGTTTACAGTTTGAATAATACACAACACAACATTACAAATTAAAAAGGAAAACCAAAGAATCTTTTAGATCGCCATAGAAAATAAGAATGGAAGGGGATAAGCAATTGACTTTTTCTTGTTTTTTTTTTTGGTTATTGCGGACGGGATTCAATCGGCGTAGGGAATGCCTAGGGCCACCACGGACTCCTTGATGGGATCGGGATCCTCTCCCAGCTGGTAGCCCACGATGCAGGTAACGTCGACGGCCTTGCCAGTGGGATTCAGCAGCAGCATCACTTGGTTGATGGGCGTGGCCGGGCGAAAGGGTTTGTGGGGGGCCATCTCGCTGCCGGTGGGCGGCAACAGACGCACCTTGCAGGGCTGGCAAAAAGTGAATTAACAAATGTCAAAGGCTCCTCTGGAAAGCTATTCCCCACTCACCTTTTTCACGCTCGCCTCGAACTGAAAATCACGCACGGGCTGGCGGCTCTTGTTCTGGGCCGATATCACAATCACCGAGACACGATGGCCGGGCCGATCGCTGGTGAAGTTCAAGCTGAGCTGCATGTCATCATCGTCCAGCACGGTACGTTGCTCCCCGGTGGCCTGGATATTGTCCAGGTCCACGTGAATCTCGCTTAGCGGCTTGGCCACCACCAGATCTTCCACTTTGGGCACCGTTTCCTCCTCCACTTTGCTCACTGTCTCGCTTTCAAGCAAAGGAACATCATCAACAGCGTCGCTGGCGGGAGCAGGCTGCTTCACATTTTTCTCCTCCAACTCGGACGGCACCTTCACGTGCATCCTGTCGCGGGCCAGATCATTGAGGGTAATCTTTTCGGGATCGCGCTTGAAGCTGGTCATACGCTCCTGAGCGGGCAATATCTGCTGGAAGAGCTCCTCGCTGAGCATATCGATCTGGGGCATCTTCCTGGCAGTGGTTCCTGGCCTTTGGCCCGGTTCGCTGACGCTGCCATTGGCCAAACCCTCAACGGTGGTGGAGCTGGGACTCAGAACCTGAGGCTCGAGCAAAGTGCTCGCATTCTGGAATGGCGGCTGATTCAGCTTGGCCTCGCTTTCGGCCAAGGCGCTGCTGAAGATGTCGTTGAGGTCGGCCAGGGGGTTACCCGCTGCCGTCGATGTGGAATTATTGCTGGCGCCCACTTGGGGAGTGATGGTAGCCGATTCCTTGGCTGAGACTGAGGCTGAGCCGCTGCTTCCGCTATTGATTAGCAAATCGCCAAGGAGTTCGTTCAGGAGGAGGGCATTGCTTGAGCTTGACGGTGTCGTCGAAGTGGCAGTGGCAGTGCCAGTGCCAGTAGATGTAGTTATGGGCAAACCCGGAGCTGGGCTCTTCGTTGGCGAGGGGACCAGTTGCTTGTAGCGCTGCATGGTGGCGAGCAGGGCCTCGTTGGCGTCCAGAGTGTCGGCTGGGGAGAGCAAGAGAGATATGGCAAGCGGGCATTAAATACTGTAAGTGCTCGACACCCACCTACTAGCTGGGCATCGGAATTGTCCAGCAGCTGCGGTAAATGCTGGAAGATGGGCTTGTGCTTCTTGCAGATCTTGTAGAGCTCATGCAGCGTCTCGCTGACATCCTGATTGGAGGGATCATAGGTGTCCAGCATCTGGTTGAGCAGCTGCATTGTCTCCTGAACCTCGCTGAGCACCAGGCGGTGTTGGGCGAACAGATCATTGCGGCGCGCCTCCTGAGCCATGCGGTATTGCAGCAGCAGATTGGCCCGCTTAAAGTTCTCCGGATTATTGCTTTTGATCAGCTTGGCGAACATGGCCTCGTCGATGGTGCCCAGGACGCTTTCGCGCTTGGCCACCGCCGCCTCTGTGGTGCCGTGCTCTATGTCGCCCTCCTTGCGCAGCATATCGTAGGCATCCCGGATCTTCTGGCGCTGCGGAAACTCGGTAGTCCAGAGCAGCAGGCACTCCATGATCCGTTGCTTAACCTCGTGCGGGGTCTCGGCACCCTTGTACTTCTTCGACACCAGGCGGATCAGTTCGTTGAGGAAGCGAAACTTGGCGGCCTCGTCCTGAAACTCGTCGCCGCACTGGGTCATGCACTCCTCTAGGAGCTGTAACAATTGGGAAATGGGGAAAAGTGATTATCCTTGAGGCTAGACAGATGAGGGCCTTTACAATGCCAAAAAGTATATAATTGCTTGAAGCTAGAGCTACCAAATATGGTACTTGTTTATGTAAATGTAAATGTTTTTACTTGTTTATCCAAGGATAAACAAAGAACAACTAATTCTACAGCATGTTTCATATTATTTTAGCTGTTTTGTTCCAATAAGCATCGAACCTGGCCACAATACAGGCCCATTTTACGACCACAGAAGCAGTGATAACGTTTGCGAATCCAGCGCAGCCACACAAGTGCATGTGTCACATACACATGTGCATGTATGTGTGTGTGATTATACCCCCTTTGCCGACAACACCCACTAAAGCGGTTAATGTTAATGGTTGTAGTGTGAGATGGGGGGAAAAGGGGTCAGAAAAACCCACCCAACTCACCGAAATGGCCCGGGTGGCTTCGGTTACGTTGGTCGATCGCACCTTGGCCACAATCATCTCCTGCGCCTTGTGCACCAGCTGGCCATTGCTGCGGACCACAATGCAAAACATTTGCACGCCCAGCTCGTCAACTCTTTCCTTTGCCGGATTCGTTGCTCTATCTGCAGAAGGGTTAGAGGAAGAGGAAGAGACAGAGGCAGCGGCGCCGTGTTAGCGGTTTCCCTTAGGTTGTACGCCTGCCCAGCCGCAGCTTGTACGCACCCAGCATCTCCTCCATTATGCTCTCGTCGGTCGTCATTGTTTTATGCGGCTGGCGCGGTTACTAACTGGGGGAAATACAATATTTGCGGTGATTTTGAACAACAGTCATGTTGTTGTTGCCTTTGACAGTTGCCTGGGGATGTGCAACACATATATCTGGGTTTATCGATATTCTTGCGCTAGTGGTGACAAAATGGTTGGAATGTGTACGATTAAAATGGCTTTTCAAATTGGAAATGAGCAATTTTAAATTATTAAATTTGTAAAAAAAAGCAGCAAATTTATGTTTACTAAAAATAAACTTTGAACCTAATGTTTGACAATTAGCATATGGACACGACATTCATATTGTTGTTTTCATGCACTTTGAACTCCTGGGAAGCCCCTCAGTTCCTGGAACTGCTCCAAGCGGGACCTTTCATACACCACCAGAAAAATAACACTATTTTATATAGGGTTACTATATATACATTGGTTTGAGCTTATTTATTGAAGGAAAGGCAACAAGTTCATGTCTTATTTTCCCTCATCTCCGACATCCACAGGCTCCTGTCCAATATCTTTCAGTTTATAGTATCGAAGAGGACTCTGCCAGATTTCGTCCCTTAGAGTCATGGAGATCTTGTCGCTGATGTAGTCGGCTTCGGCCAAGAACCACTCGAAGAAGGATTTGTACTCGGAGCGACGCTCCTTTTTGTTGTCGTAGGGCTTCTCTAGTACCTGCTGGAGCAGGTTCTTGCCCTCTTTCCACTTGATGGGCGTGCTGACGGAATTGGACTCCCAAAAGAACTCCTTGGTGAGCACCTGGTTCTCAAAGTAGGGATTCTCATTGAAGTGGAAGATGATACGGAAGCCGGATTTGATATCCTCGCTTTCCTCCACCACCAATTTGCTTAGCGAGTGCAGACAATCCTCCTCATCCTCGTCCAGAATACAGGCAATCTTTGGGTGGTTCATGATGGCGGTCATCCAGAAGTTGGGCACCTTCTTGATTGGCTCGGTGCGTTTCTCGTAGTAGGGCTGACGCAGTTTGTTGTACCTCGATTCCACCTGCAGCATCTCGGTACTAACTTTATTGTGTATTTCGTTTGCTTCAAGCTGGCAATTGATAAGCATCTGCATCAACTTGGCGTCGTCGTCATCGTCGGCAATGCTGCCCACATCGGGCTTCTTGGGCAAGTCCGACATGCTGCTCCCGTCTGATTGCAAACTTTGCGGAATCTTTTTGCAAATAACAAAAGTTAAGCGAACCGTCGGCGTCCCGGCAATTAGAGAAAAGGAAGAAGAGCGGTGAGCATCGATGGTACCATCGATACTATCGATTAGCACTATCGATTTTTTTTCTGTCACGATACTATCGCTATTTTTATTTACTTGTTTCGTTTTATTAAATAAAAACAAAATTTAGCTGTAAAAAATATTGTATATATAATAAAGTATTTTAGCTTTTATATATTTCGATATATATACCAAAAATACGTATATAAACAAACTTATTTTAATATATTAGCGTGTGCCCAGCCGTACTTTACTGCTTTAGCCAAAGTTTCGGGCAAAGCTATCGGATTTTGTGGAATACGGCCACACTATTGCATCCCTCTGAAAAGTGACACTGTGTGAAAAAAAGAAACGAAGTTTTTGCATACATTTCCGCTGCTTAGCATCTGGAAAACAGCTCAAAATGCATTTAAAAGGGCCGTGCAAGTAGAGGGTCGCCGTTCTACTTCTCCAAATAACATACACTGACTCCCCCGCGCCGTCGCCGCCGTCGTCGAGTGTCAACAGCTGCCCTGGCTGGCCGCAGTCAAAATGTCGGACATTAAGTAAGTGTCCGAGGGGGTAAAAGTGTGAAATAGTGCATATTGCGGGCGGTAGGGATGCCCAAGATGCTCCTGGAACCGCTGTGCCGCGATCGTTAACCGATGCCCACGCCGAGTGCGGTGGGTGGTGTGTGTGTGAGTGTGCGTGCCCGCCGTGGTGGAGTACGAGTGCGTTCATGTGTATAACATTTTCGAGGTGTTTGCCCTAGTATGTGTGGGTGTGAGTGAATGCCCCCGGGGAGAGTGTGTGCGTGCGCTCGTTCGTTTTTCAATGGAATTTAGAATTTAAAATTCGCAGGGAAGAGATTCTCACCTTGGCTTCCTTTTGCTCTCTTTCTCTCCCGCAGCGATGACCTGCTCAATTACGAACTGGGGGACGACATCGATGACCAGACCCTGCTCGGCGCCGACGAGGACGAGTTGCTACTCTCGGACGAAGGTAAGTGTCCCAAACCCGATCTTGATCTGTGACCCCGTGCCTTATGTGTACTCTCTCCCTTTTTAGAGCTCGAAAAGGATGTCACCAACGAGGTGAAGCAGCAGATGCGCGCCGAGGCCGAGGAGTGGGCCCAAGAGCAGATACGCCAGCATGAACGCAAGCACAAGGAGCAGCTGCAGGCTGGCCGGGGAGCAGTAGGAACTTCAGCTTCAGCTTCATCTCCTTCAGCAGCACCTTCAACGGAAGTAGCGCCCGCTCCCGCGGACCCAGAACCTTATACTCCAGCCCCGGCTCTTGCTGCGGCTTCTGATTCAGATGCTGCTTCTGCTCCTGCTCCCGTCTATACTCCCGCTCCCACTGCCGCCAGCAGCATTCCGCCCAGCTGCGAGAAACCTCGAGCTGCTGTTGTGGAGGAGGGAAAGGTAGCAGAGCAGCTAGTGACAGTTAATCCCAGCACCACGACAGACTCAGAGCTTCAGTCGGCTCCAGCTAAGGAAGCACCGACGGCGCATAAACAAGAGGAAGAGGCCGCTGTGCCAAAGGCAAACAATGCCGGCGAAGAGATTACTGCCCAGGGGGAGACGGGCCTTTCTTCGCTGCTGGCCTCCTCGCAGGAGAGCCTGCCCAGCGTTAGCTCCGCCTCAGTGGCCTCAGAGATGCCCGATCCGCGCGAGGATGAGGAGGAGCGCGAGGAGCGCACTAACTACAAGACGGCCAGTGAGCGTGCCGACAGCAATATGCGACATCAGCAGGAGCATGGCCACATGTCGCCCTACCAGCAGCACCAGCAACAGCGCCGACACCACGGCCACTCAGGTAAGAGCCAATAGAGAGTCATCCGACCAGATCCTTACACTCACCTTTCTCTTCTCTGTGAATTGCAGACAAACAGCGTGGTAGCGGCGGCGGAGGCGGACGCTACATGCAGAATCAGAATCAGATGGGAAAACCGCCACGCGGGATCGGGACACGGCACCATCTGCTGCGCAATCCCTCGCCCATGTTCGGTGTACAGCAGCAGCAGCAGCGCATGGGGATGGCCGGAGGAATGCAACCGCCACCTCAGCGATACGGCATGCCGGGTAATGCTCCACAGCAGCAGCAGCAGCGCCTGGCGTTGATGAGCACGCCTGCTCCTACCGCCTGTCTGCTTCCCCTATCCCTGCCCGGTACCCCGCTCACCCTCTCCACCCTGCTGCCCCAGGCCCATCCCGCACATCCATCCCATCAACAGCCGACACTGAACAAGCCAACATTCATTCCCATTCCAGGCCAGTACCCGCCATCTCAGCCACCCAACCAGTCACCACAACAGGCACCGACCAACACACAACAGCCACACAGCGCTCCCGCCGCCTCTCCCCTCCACAATCCCTCGCATTCGCACATGATGCACCACAGTCACGGTCACGGTCACAATCCGAACGGAGGCGGACCGCCACATCTGCTGCCGCATCCGCACGAGCAGGTGCGTGTGGGCCTGTTGCAGCCGCCGCCAATGGGTTATGCCCCCAATCCCGGCGGTGGCGGTGGCGGTGGCTATCGCAATGGAGCATTATTGGGTCCAGGACCGGGACCAGGACCTGGGCCGCATCAGCTTCAGCAATCGCCGGCAGGCATGCGACCTCCCTTGTACCGCAATGCACCGCCCTATGGCTACGACCAGGGTCATCCGCCCCAGCATCCGCCGCAGTTTATGCGTCCGCACAATGGCTGGGGGCCGCAGGGCGACACAGCGCGCATGCCGCGACCTCCGCTGCAGACCCTGCCGCCACACATGATGCCCGGAGCCCCGCCCAACTACGCCAATGGCATGGGAATGCGAGGTCCACCGCCCCCGCAGCAACAGCAGCAGCAGCAGTCGTCGCAGCAACAGCCATTGCCTCAGCTACAGCCACAGCAGCTGCCGCCGGGGCATCCATCGCAGCAACAGCAGGTTGGTGGCAATCCAGGACCACAGCAGCCACCGCCGAACGGACCGCCGCCGCCGTCGCAGCAGCAGCAGCAGCAGAGCTCTTCGTCGGTGCCGCGCGTCAGCAAGGTGCTCATCAATCCGAATTTTAAGGGCGGCGTCGAGGCAGCCACCAACAAGTTCATCAAGGAGACGCACTTCATGCCGGCCATCAACAGTGAGGCGGAGCTGCTGCGCCAGCAGGAGGAGTTCATCAACAAGAACCGGCAATACTTTGAGAAGCGGCGTATGGAGCGCTCGCCACCGTCCGCAGGCACAGGATCTGGGTCGGGCGCTGCTTCCGGACAGGCGGGCGAACGGCGGCGGGGCACACGCAGCCGCAGCCGTTCCCGAGGACGCAGCTACTCGCCGGTGAAGCGCACGGAAAGGGAGAGGGAACGCGAGCGGGAGCGGGAGCGTGAGCGAGAGAGGGAACGGGAGCGTGATCGGGAACGTGATCGCGAGCGATATGGCGGCGCCACTGGAAGGACTGCAGGGAGCCGAGGATTCAGGCGAGCATCTAGCCGCGACAGGGACGAGAATCGTGGTGGCGGCGGCGGCACAAGTACAGGCAGTGGTAGTCAAGGAGCAAGCGGTGGCGCAGCATCCGCCGGTGCTGCCCCAGCCAAGCGACGTCGCAGTGGCTCCCCTGGCTCTGCCGCCGGCAACCGGAACCCATTCTCCGGGGAGCCGCGCGGCCGGACGTCGGACACGGGCAGTCGTAATGCGGTAAGTTAAGATATCATCACAAAACACCTAAAACATGGCTCTAACAAAAATTTCCGGCTTGCAGCCAAGCGATGAGGATGAAGAGACGCGCAATTACCGCCTGGAGATCGAAAAGCAAAAGCAGCTGCGCGAGAAGATCATGCGGGACAAGGAGCTGAAGCGTAGGCGCGCAGCTGAGGAGAAACTCCACGAGGTAAGTCTGATCTCCTGAAGTCTTTGTAGCAGCAGCTCGGTCTTTGTCATAAAGTTAATACTCTGGCAGTGGTGGCGCCTTCCTCCTGGCGCTAGTTGTGATCCTTAGGGATGCACATCTTTCGAAAATGTGTAGAACAATGACATCTAAATATAAAATATAATTTTAAATATTTAAATTTTCGATAAGTATCGCTTTAGCTTTAAAGTAGTTTGCAGAAAATTCTTAAAATTAGACATGACCTTGCCCCCAGTCCCCCTCAAGGCGCCGCCCCCTGCCAGGGTATTCAGTCCTTCGGCAACCGAAGCCTTAGTTAATTTATATTTATTAGTTGTTTATTAGTTTATAGAGTTAAGTTTGGGGAGACGTGAAATGAGCACACAGACACAAACGAAATATAAATTTATAGGAAAAACGCGCCGAGCAGCACAATTCGCCAGCTGAGGGTGACCAGGAGTCAGCAGCAGCCGCCATCGCCAAAGCCACCGCCCCCGCCGGACAAGGATCAGCAGCAGCGCCACCGGCAGCAGCAGCAGCAACAGCAGCAGCAGCAGCCTTGCGTCATGAGCGCAAGGTCATCTCCTTGAAGCGTCGCGATGACCAGGAGGCGGGCAACGGTGGTCGCAACAGACAGGGGCAGCAGCCACCAACACGCAAGCAAGTAACGGCAGCGAAAATAGCTCCGGAGGCCAAACGGAGTATAACGGAGCACCTGGCTCCCTCCTCCAAGCAGCAGCAGCAGCAGCATCATCATCAGCCGGCCAGAGCAGTTACGGCCACTGCTGGGGCCGGCGGAGGAGGAGGAGGAGCTGGAGGTGTGGCTGTAACTGTGACCGCAACTGCGGCTGGTGGAACTCCGCCAAAGCCGCGCGATATGCTGCGTCTGGGCATGCCCAGTGACGACGAGGTGGAACTGGACTACGACGACGACGACCTGCTGCTGGACGAGGAGGATCGTCTGCTGGCCACGCCATCGCCGCCGCCGCAGAAAACCAGCAGCAGCAAGCGATCGGCCACGCCGGAGCTGTTGGTGGTGAAGCGTAACCACAAGGTGGTACGCGGCAGCGCCTCGGGGGCATCAGCGGCCAGCTTTGGTTCCGGCCAGAGGAGGGTGGTGCTGAAGCCTACCAGCAATGGCAGCGGCGATCAGCAGCAGCAGCAGTCCTCGCACGGCGGCAGGCAGCGGGAGAGGAGGCAGCGGGAGCAGGAGCACGGACAGCAGAGGAAGAGCAGCGGAGGTGGCAGCAGTTCGGGTGGATCGGGAGCAGGAGGAGGAGGAGGCATCTTTGATCGGCTGGAGAAGCGACAGGCATCGTCCGGAGGAGGAGGCGGGAGCAGCCACAAGCAGCGCTCCAAGGCGCCCGCCCGCATCGTACTCAAGCACGATTGATGGGACAAGGAGTGGCCGAAGGAGAAGTAGAAGAAGGATAGTTTAAAGTGTGAATCATGAACTATAGAGTATACAGAATGTTTTTTTTTTTTTTCGTAACGGATCAGAGAATCGTATAGTGTATCTCCCTCATCCATAGATTGTGTTAAGCCGAAAGTTGAAGGAACCGTAGCTGTAAGGCATAAAGTGTAGCATTGTAAACATTACGTCTATATACAGATATCTATATAAACAATTGATCATCCTAGTTGGTGAGTACATACATCATATTATATCCATTCTGGCTAGTAATTGTACAAAGATACCCTCAATCAATGACTAAAACGTGCTTCGTTTGCCCAGCCACAGATTGTATTTAAATGTAGACCTAAGTGGGATGCTTAAAGCTTGACCTGGACACAGACACAACCAACCATGGCAGCAGAGAAAAGTGCAAATATCTGCATGTCAATAATAATAATACAACTAATAGTAGTAATACATTTCTTTATAGACTTGCATCGATTGTATAAATACTTCAATTTAGTTATTAAGTCTTTCTGTAGGAGGAGGACGGCCACCGCAAGTTGAGGCTCTCCTTGTGGCAATTTTGATGATGATGATGATGATGATTATATTAAAACTGACCCCAAATATTTGTATTTTTTTTAAACTGTGACCCGTTTATTGTTCTCTTTTTTAAAACAAAAACAAACAAAAAATAATAATTACGTTTAACCACAAAAAACACTGTTTGCTTTAACACGAAAAATAAACTTGAAATGTGGCATTAATATGCACACACAGAACGCAATACCATAAAGGCCTGAACAAAAGCATAGAAGTAAACGGAAACGGAAACGACGACGGTACCAATATTATATAGGGTAGCAGAGAGAGCCTACACTAAACACACAAAATCAGGGCCAGATTAGACACAAATAAAGCGAGTTAAAATCTAGTGAATTAAGTAATTGTACATACAAAATATTTGCTTAGGAACATTATAACATTATGTAAACGTAAAGCCCATAAATGTATACCCACAACAGCCATAACAACACTCTCACCCACTCCGAAAGCTACCTAGACTAAGAGATTGTTTATTATTACCATTTTTACCAAAATCCTCGAAAGATTTATGGCCTACTACGTACACATATACTCTGGGAGGAGGGGAGTAGTAACGCGAGTAAAAACAATTTAGTGATAAGCTCAGTAGTATGTTAATGAGTCAAATATACAATAATGCAAATTAGACAAAGATCTAAGTAGGGTGGGCTGTACTGTACTCTAATTCTAAACAAATCCGAAATCCCAAAACCCAAGCAAGTCCATACGCAAAGAGCTTGTCCCCGAACACACATCTTATTTATATCTGACAACATAAAACCTAATATATACTAAATAATATTGTGAAGAAAAGGTCCTGCAACGCTAGAACAAGATAAGCATAAGAAGGATCAAAATGGAAGCGCATAAAACAAAAAACAGCAACAGTCGTATTCTCGTATAACTTTAGTAATCGTAATGCTACACACAATATATGATAATATATAATGATAATACTATATGGACTAATAAAAACAATTCTATTACATGCATAACTACGAGCATGGAACGGCATAACTGTACAACAACCATTCTGTAGTTATTCCAAGTGATTATAGCCCCTTAAGAACAACCTAAGACATACATAGTATCTGTCGTTCCAGCTGATAACTGAGCGAACACTAGTAGTGGAAATAGCGAAACAAATAACGATTCCAATCAGCAAATCCGAGTCTGTGATTATTTTTATATTATTCTTATTATTATGCATAAACTATATACAATATACATACATATATTATATGTATAACAACAACAGCAACCCATTTATGCTCAAACTCCCCTACACATCATATACATACCCCTCGCCTCTTCACAAAACCTTATATTTTTTGTACACCTCGAAGATCGAGTCCTAGAATTAAGTGCTAGTTAAATCGGCCCTGGCCCACGCTCCATTCCATTCGAAACTTGGCTTAAAAGGGGGCGTGTGATATAGCAAGAAGTTCTGTAAAGATATAGGGTGGGTGGAATGGATGGGAGATGGAGTGTGTGGCCCCGTTTGGATTAATTAATGTTTAAGTTGTTTTACTATTATTTTACCGCACACATTCCCTCATACTTGCCCCAGCTTCATTTTTCCGTTTCTATATACTATATATATATGTATAGTTAAGAGCAATCACACACACACACCCACACACACTATATTCGATGTTAGTTATATGTACGTATGTATTGTATACCTAGAAAGATACTCTATGTGTGCACGATCCTACCTAGCCATATATATTTATTATAATTTTAAGCATTTTGAACCGAACACACGCCCAGAGTTTCGTTTGGTTTTGTTTCCTAGCCCCTAGATCAATTGTTTGATTTTGTTATAGTTTGTAACTTACTTAATTTGCCCCTCTTCCCTGAGACTATTGTTACCTAACCCTACACGCCTGTCACTGTCATTATCGATCCCATATTCCCCTACACTAAAAATGTCAACCGGAAGTTCCTTTTCGATAACTAACACAGCTGTACCCCAAAGTCCATTTTCTCTCTCTCTCTTTTACACTCTCATATCATTCCTTCTCCCTTCTCTTGGTGCCCTACTGCTGCACTCGCTCCGTCTTCGTCTTGCACGTGCGTCAGAGCAGGGCCGCGCACCACCTAACTTACCTTTTAATTGTTATCGAATATATTTATAAAGACATAAAGCCTAAACCTAATTTTCTTTCAGCTAAAATTCTTTGTACAAATCGAAAGAAAAAAAGTTACAAAAAAAAAGAAAAAAAAAGAAAAGAAAACGTACAAAATAATCAAAAAGAAACGAAAAGAATGACAAAAAAGAAGACAAAATGAGATAAAAATTACAAAATATAGTTAGATTAGGGGCGAGGTGGTGAGGTGAGGTGCCATTTCACACGAGGGAAGCTCCGCCGCGGGCAGCTCGCTAAAGAACTTTTGAAGAAGACTAAATAAACTGATATATATATACACGAATGCACGATATATATGGCGACACAGTCCTGTATATACGTGTATATGTATATTTTTTACAGCATTCAAATCTGAACTGTCTTTTTTCTTAATGGGGGACGAACTTGGCATTGTCTCCGGCGATTTATGCCCCGTGCTCCACGCTGCAACCTGAAATTTATGGATATGTCATGCCTCTGAGCCTCTTCCAATTACTCATTGTTTGGATTTTGAATGGGAACTAGAACTGGAACCTCATCATTAGACACATCGAGATCGAGTCCAATCAATACACAAGCTGAGTCATGCGTTCGATCGGTCTATCCCCGTGCCAAGTCGAGGGTCTCTGAAGGTACTTTCACACCTGGTTGCACTTCCTTGGTGAACTCAGTCGTTAGATCATAGGAAAAAACTCAAATATTTGCATTTTGTGACTTTGAAAACATAACTATTCATAATTTTTATATATTAATTTTTTTAAATATATCATTTAAAGCTTTGTTTTCTGTGCTAGTTTTTATAATATTTATAATAAATCTGCATACTATATTTTATATATTTTAAGAAATCCAAATGTTTGCCAATTTTAAGCAATTTAAACGATCGAAAAAGTGCTAAAAATATTTATCCATATTTATATATGATAATTTTGGGGAAAAGTAAAACTTCAAAATATCAGCACTTGACCAATAGTACTATATTTAAAATACTATTTAAGAAATCAAACATTTTTAACAATTTTGAAGAAAATTTTTATCAAATTTTAACAATTTTAAAAAATTTGAAAAATAACAAAAAAATCGTTTGCAATATTTTATAATTAATTTATAGGAATTTTATACAACTTTTTTAAATCTTTTGCGTTATGCCTCCAAAAACACTCAAAATATATGACTTAAAATATTTATTTATCTATATAATTTGTATATAGAAAACATGGCTTAATAAAACCATGAATTATCATTAAAGTGAATCCCCAGAAACACTATTTTAAAGTCTGAATCCTTGCTGCTTGTCGCTGAAGATAAACCCCGGTGAAGACTTTGCTCAGAGGCCTAATGCCAGGGACAGAGCCAAAGCCCGCCCAGTGGCAGTGCATGTGGCTTGTATGTGGTTCCATCTAAGCTGGGGATGGGATTTGGCTTTGGGGGTTCACACAATGCACATGGATAATCGTGCGAAGTATTCTTGGTCTCTGGGCTGATATGCCGATGGTAGTATGCAATTATGCAAAGTGCAAGTTCAACGGAAAAGGCCATGGTTTCGTTTCGTTTTGTTTTCATTGTCACCCTGGGACTCTGGTGGAGTACTTGTCCTCATCGCGGTAATCATCATTTGCTGCTTCATTTGCTGTGTAACCTGGCTTGCGGTTTTTCGTTTCATTTAGTTCACTTTTAAGTCTACAGCAGGGAGCCCAGAGTCGTCGTCCGCCCCGTTGTTCAATTATAATTAAATCTGTTTGTAAATATAATTGGTGGGCGTGCGACTGTCATGAAATGATGCAAGATTGTTGTTGTTGTTGCTGTTGCTGTCAGAGCGTGATTTGGTTTTGCAAATTAGAACAACGAATGATGGCAACGCCCCAAGATGAATCTTAGACTCCAAAGTCAGGCTTGTTCAAAAAGAACACAGAGAAAAACAAGATTTTTCACTAGGAAAACTTGCTTAATAAATTTTAAAATGATAAATATTATCTATAGGTTTTTAAAAAAATATTTTTCCTAATATCACGTATACGCCCTGATGGTGGTGTTGCCTCTTCTTTCACCTTGGAGGCCAACCAGCAGCACTTACCTAGAGATTCACTGACTGACCGTGTGTAATGGGCTTTTAGGCCTCGGCATTAAAGAATCATTGTCTCAGTGGGCCAAAAAAACTCCCAGGCCACCGCCAAAGTACAGCCATGGCCAAGTCAAGTCATCGCTACCGTTGCCTCAGCGTAGATCCCACTCAGTTAATACTTTTCTCACATGCCCTGCCCGAACACAATGTGGCCCCACTCATATATATAGTAAACTCATATGGGGGGAACACCAGAGATCGAAGGCAGCAACAACAACAGCAGCAGCAGCAGCAGAGTCTATATAGCATCGACAGCTATATTTTGACATCAACCTACGGATGACTATTGCCACACGTACTTTGAGATACAATATCTGCATCTGCAAACAGATTTTGCTGACTTTTTAAAGTCTCCAAA
>JAEIIJ010011389.1:0-13057 GCA_018904815.1 Drosophila ogumai | reverse complement strand
ACGGAAACTAAAAATAAAGTGGGTTTTTTCCTTAAAGTTATTAAAGAAATTTTATAGGACGTGAAACAAACCTCATACGCATGTACTTATTATTTCGGCCAGTAGTGTACATAGTACATCACACATGCATATGTTAATTTGTATCTTTCATTGCCTTCAGCACACCTGGGGAGATTTTTCTTTTCTCTTCGTCTTCATTTCCTTCTCTTCTTTATGTTCCTTTGTCTCTTTTTTTTTTGTTTTTGTTTTTGGCCAGCTGTTTTTATTAAGCAATTCTTTTATGTTATTTTCAACCTTTTTCCCTACTGACACGCCCGCTAACAGTTGGTTATCTTATTTTACTCTCGTTGCAGGCTCTCTGGTCGAGATTATTTAAGCATCTAATAGCTAATAATACAAAGCAAAGAAAAAGAGCTAACCATTAAATATAACCATTCAACTAATTAAGGACTTTTAAGAGGTGAGTAACCGAGCGATGATAAATCGTCATCGATATGGCGATTAACAGTCAATGTCAAGTGCAATGGCTATAGGCCATGTTAAGTGGCGGCGCCACTGTTAATCCAGCCATGTTAATCGCGCGAGTTAACCACTAAAAACAACACGTGCAAAAAGGCTTTTCCCCTAAGCAATGCCGTAGAATTGCTAGCAATGATGACGCAGACCCAAGCCGGTCTCTCGGCTGCCTTCTCTTCTCTATTTATCTTGGAAACTGGTTTCTTTTCGTTTTTCTAGCCCTGCAATTTGGTTGCCAATGTGCAGTCAAAGTGCTAAAAAAAAAACTATGCTGTAATTGAGACAACGTGACTACAAAATTAACAATCCGAAAATTGTTACAGAAGCAAATTTAAAGCTAAAATGTTCCACCAACCATATGTTAGAAAATGATAACTGTTGTTGGTTCTTAAATTTTGAAGATTTTTATTATTTTTATTTCAAACCCGTACAGATATGTAGCTTAAAAATACTGTCACTTTCTCTGATTTCTCCAGAATTTTCCAAACCATTTAAAGTTAACATCTCGAAGCATGGCAAGTGCATCCTTATCGATGAGGTCACCACTTTAGCTTAGTGATTCACTTTTTGATCAAGTATTGGTGCATGCATGTATTTATATATATTTGCATTAGTACCATATTCAATGAATCACAAATTCGGATTAATCTGACATACTTTATTTACTTTGTATTCCTAACCAGGCTTTTTATTAAAGTAATGATTTTTTTTTTAACTGGACAACAAATTCAAAATAAATACATATTACAAATTATCGATCCTAGAATTAAACTTTGATATTTTCTTTATTCTGAACCTGAAGGTTAACCTGCATTTGAGCGACATGTGTTATGTACTTGTAATAAGTTTTTCCTGGTTTTATTTTTCCGCGTATTTTCCTTTTATTATTATTTTTTTTTGCATGCTTGCTGCTGACACATGTTTCTCCTTGACTTCTCTTTGTTCCATTAAGTTGTCATAAATATGTGTGCACACTAAATGTTGTATTAAATCAATAAAAAAAATTAAATGAACATAAAAGATTGCAGCAGCTACTGCCTTTTTTGGTAATCAATTTTATCTTTGTTTTTTTGCGCTATTGGTTTTGGGGAATATTTTGGAGAGATGTTTTGGAGATCTACTTGAAAAAAGAAAAATTAAACAAATTTAGGAATACGCTTTTAAATATTTTGTTTTATACCCTTGGAGATACTTTGCTTTTTGCCATTTATTTTGCTTTAAAGATTCTGGCAGCACTGTGGGCTGTGTAAATATAAGCTTGTGTAGGTAAGTGCTGCACTTGTTATATCCGCCGGATGGCAATTATGATTACGATTACAATTATGATCGTGATATGCAGTCGGGCAATTGATATGAACCGTTTTATGTGTACATTCATTTGTGGCTTTTTTGCATTCTTGCAGAAAATAGGAAAAATAAACCAAAAGATAACAGGTTAAAAAAATCACAATAGATTATATTTTGTTAGTTGTATTATTTGTTTGAAAAAAATTGAAAGATAAGTTATGTTTATGTGGGTTTCTCTCATAGTGGCATTTGGTACACCCATCAAATATGGAACGGAAATAAATAAATAAATACATATGGACATACATACATACATGCATATGCATATGTACAATAAATAGGGAAATTGTTGGTTGGTCATGTGTGCGTTTGCATATATTTATTGTATAGTTTATGATCCCTCTTGTCAGACACGTAGCTCACATTTCGAAACCCCTTCCCGTTTTTAACAAACAAATCTCAGATGTGGACGAAATTGAAAAAGAGGCGACCGTACATATGTACATATTCCACTGAAATTGGAGAGCGTTAGGGAATGGAACGTCGCCAAAGTGATTATAGTGGGCGGAAAGGGGGCGGAATGTAGGGGTGAATATGTACATACATACATATTATTCCACGAATCGTGAGAAAATAATCCGGCAGAACTTTGGGCTGCATTTATTATGCTAGATAATAAATAAAAATGGAAAGCCACTTTGATTGGTTTTAATATTTTAAGTTAAATTGCGTTCAAAATAATAGTTCAGAAATATAAAGCTGGATTTTATTTTCGGATACGCTTTCATTGCCGACAAGGTTAAATAAAACAAAAATCATAGATTTTATGTATAACCATTTAAGTAAGCATAAGAAGCTATGTTTAAAAAGTCTACCCAAAAAGGTGACTGTCAAAATTGTGAATTGCGCGAATTGACAATTGTGAATTATTTGGTGTGTCGCTTGGCCTTGAACCTGAAATTCGCAGTTCATTTAATTTTTTTCAATTCTTATTTCTGTTTTGCCTTTTGGAACGCTGCTTGCACTGTGTGCTCGCTGTTTTTGTTGTTCGTTATTATTATTAGTATAATGCCTTTTGTTTTATTTGACTTTTTTCGCACTCTGCATTCATTTTGTCTGTTTGCTGTTCTCGTTTGCGTTTTAATTTTCTTTTTCGTTTTTTGGGTTAATGAACTGAATTGTACCATTTTCCTCCCTTTTGTTGTTGTTTTTTTTTGCACAATATCTAGGGGTATTTTTTGCGTAAATTTAAATTTTCAATTCAGGCGCACACTTATTTCTATTTTCCTCTGAGGATCGGTGTCTGCGCGTGTTTCTGAATTTGATTTCGATCAAATATTTTTGGTAGATTTTTCGCATTCTCTGTTGGCTGGCTGACTCTAGGTTCTTGTCTATTTATCTTTCTTTATTGAAATTCAAGCAATGAGCGGCATTCGCATTTGCATTGTGCATTGTTTTTTTTTTTTTTTATATTGCTTCCTATTTTTGACCCGCAATTTGTTGTTGCTGTTGCTCTGTTGCCGAGCTGTTAAAAATAGCAGAGAGCAAAGAGAGCGTGCGATTGAGAGCGAGGTTTTAGAATCGGGAGAGAGAAACAGAGAGCAACAACAAATGCCGACGTCATGTGAGCTCCAACGTACACACACACGTACGCACGCGCTAAAGGCGCACGAACGTATCGTTGTGTTCGTGCGAGTGACGTTCCGTTTCGTTTAAAATTCGTTTTGTTTTGCTTCGCTTTGTTTCAATTATTTTGGTTTTGCTTGATTACTGCTTACAGTGAATATCGGTTAAGGCGCATTGCAGTGCAGTTCTGTGTATAAATATATATAAATACATATCCTATGCGTTGAAATTAAAAGCATTCTACATTTAAGATTAAGAAAACAAAAACGACAACAAAAATTCAGATCACAAAAGTTGGTTCTAAAAGTGTTTACAAGTTAAGGTGCGATTAGCCAATATCTTCAGTTTCCTTACTTGAATTAAAAATAAAAAGAAAACTATATGGCTTTTACAATTATTTATTTAAAATTCAGGTACACATTCGCATAAATGCAAAATGTTCTTTGTTGTCTAGAACATGCTGGTTCTGGGTACTTTCTGAAACGTCAAAAAATAAAATTACCTTGATAAAATGACAGCTGATTTCATAAAAATCAGAGAAAGATGAGGAAAATTCATCACAGCTGTTTTAAATAAATTAGTCAAAGCTACCCCTAATGCTGATGAACCAGCACTGTTTATTCTTTATCGTTCAGAAGAATCACAGGCGCACCAATTTGCTTCTTTTTGTGGGTCACCTAAAAAAGCTTTGACCCAAACAACACCCCCGCACACCCGCTCTCAAATGGTGTTTCACGCTCGTTCAGTTTTATAAAGTTTTTTTATTCAATTCCATTTCGTTGGTGTGCCCTTTTTTTCATAAATGAATCACATTTAACATGTTCACATGTATGGGGGAGGGTGCATAAGAAACAATCTATGTACATAAGGATGTATGTATGTACATACATACATACATCCGGTCCCAGCAATAAAACAACAAGTGTTTGTGGAACCTCAATACTCAGTATCCAGCAATAATTCCATGTAGATAGATATGTACATAGATACTTTTATCGAATTGTAACTACAAAACATACTTTTATTTGGTAAAGACTAACTAATAGAGTTTAATTAGATTATAATGAATTGTTCTTTTTGGAAATTTCATAATTCGTAATTATTAATAATAATTGGAGCTTAGCGTTGGGATTTTCAAGTTTTCCACGTTTAATTCCTTAAAAGGATTAACAACAGTTTTTCTACAATAAGGAAAACATTTGACTTTTTTTTTTTATTTTTCTAAAATTTAGGACAATTGTTTTTGCCTCTGTTTAGGTATTTTATTTTAATTTAAAGGCTAGGTGCTAATAAATATGTTCTTACCCTAAAAGTATAGCCCTAAAACTAAGAAATTCTCTCTAAATGTACAAAAAATACTTATCACTGGAGAAAATTGGGTCTTGGCATTTTATTTATCTTTCTTTTCCTGTAAAAGTTACGCACAATACAACCTACATATTTATGTATGTAATCTTATACATATTTTCGTTTTGTGCCATTCCGCTCTGTTCTAATTTATCGCAATTTGCTAATTTGCAATAACAATTTTTCATTTGCACTTTGCTCCGAAAATAGAACAGTGTTGCATTTTGACAAGCAACCAATGTGGGATGTGGGTGCGCGAACGAGATGTTGCAGTTTTATGTTGAGATGCTTAAATGACTGTGACTTTTGTTGTTGTTGTTGTTTTGGCTGGTATTTTCGTCACTGTTGATGCAATTTTTGTTGCTATTACTATATTGCTGTGCTCAATTGACGACAGTGTTCCACTTTTTGTGCGAGCGCGTCCTTGACCCAGAAAGTCATGTACAATAATTTTTTGCGCACACCACCCAACCTTCCTTTCTACCTCCCTCCCTGCGCCATCTGTTTGTCTAGTCGGCTCTCCTCCTTTTGCTGTTTCTCCTCCCTGCCTTTCCTTTGGCACCCACCATCAACAGCTAATGAAATCTATGTTAAGGTCAGCGCCAGACGTAGCCGATCCTAGAAAACTGTTAAAACGCTGTTTACTAACAGCGTGCAGGCGACAAAAATGTCCTTACCATTTTTATAGTAAATATGTAAGGAATTTCAATTTAAAAATGAGTACGGGATGCAATAATTAAGTCTTGAAAACGTTATAGTGAAGATTTTGAAGTTGGTTTTGGTTTTTTTTTTTTTGAATATTTTTCAATTTTTAATTTTGAAAAAATAAAATATCATTCGATAAATGCACCCCTCGTGAGTCGTGACAATTTTCAAAAATGTCCTTGGGACAAGTAGGCCGCCTGCCGGTCTGTCATCTCTATTTGGCATTTCAATTTGTATATTTTCGTTGGTTGTGCAGCTATCGGTGTGTGTTCTTTTTTTTTTTATTGTTATTATTTTTGCTTGTAATTTTTATTGCCAGCAAAAGCTTAAGTTTTAATTTCACTTACAGTATCTGTTTCGTTGGCCTTAGACTTTTGTAAATTGTGGATTGGATTCGAGGTCGCCGCGAGAGTGAATTGTGGAGGGAATTCAAAATATTCAACTTCATAAGGCTCGTTGTCCCATTGACTCTTTCAGGTTTATCAATGAATCTTAATTTAGGGAAAATGCAAATGTTTTTCATTCAGATTTCTAGGTTTTTTTCCTTCATTTTCCTGTTGATTTTTTTAAAATTCATTTCTTCTAATATTTCTTAATTCTTTTTTTCCAGACTGCTACAAAGGAACAACAACAAAACAACAACAGCAACAACTATAACAACAACAAGCTAGAAACAACAAGGAGAAAAGAACGGAAGACTAGAAAATAATTGTAATACACATAACAAGAATTAGTTATCATTAAACATTAAAAACAAAACAAAATACAAACATCAAAAAGAAAATAGTAACACAAAACACACATCAACTAAAAAATAATATTTCAAAAGATTAGTCGAAAAAAGAAAAGTATTTTTGGCATCAAAAGTAAAACAAAAACCTAAGTAAAAACGTTTAGGAAAACATACACATACGACACACAACCAAAACAAAAGAAAACATTTGTTAAAACTTAACAAGAAGAATCACTTTTAGCCTTATATACAACAAAACAGAAATATAAGAAGAAGAAACCAACAAATCAATATAATATTAAGCTTAGTTGGTACAAGAGACCCCAAGAATACAGAAGAGAATTTGAGCAAGTAATATTTAAATATGGCCACTATGTAAGTTGCCCAAAGACTTCAGATCCATATATACACCACACAATATATATAAAGATATATATATAACTGCAAACACATACATATACCAAAAACTCAGATAACAGCGCTTGCATTAAAATCTATCATCTCCCTAAAACAATATATATATAAACCACTCCAGCAGAGAAGCGTTACTTTGCCCTCAACAAAAAAATTGGCGTAAGAAGAAGGGTGACGCGACAGGGAAAGATATTGGAATTAAGAGAAGAAAACTTGAGGGCCGGCTACCAGTTCATCCATCGTCAGTACCTGAATCTGTATTATTTGCTTTGGAAAACTACCAGTCGGAGAAATCACTCTTAATTATACAAAATTTTGCCAGTCAGGTAACTCCGAACTTAGAAACTTTTAAACAGGCCAGAAAATATCAGGAGGAAGCCCACGTTACTTGCGGAAAAGGTAAATATAATTTACCTTCATTTATGTTGCAAATAAAATGAAAATCGGATTCCCTTTTTTTCAGATCCAAAGGAAAGCAAAGAAAGAACAGAGGACAAAAAACCACAAATTATAAGTTCTATACGTAAGTACAAAGCTCTTATTTTTGGTTTTAACAAATCTAATAAACTTTTATTTAGTTGCAGAAGATCTCGAGATATCTAGTAGTGACGAGGATTCATCTTCGCAATCAAGTTCAAGTTCTTCTAGCTCATCGTCTAGTGAGTCGGATTCAGATTCAGATTCAGATTCTTCTAGTTCAGGATCTTCTAGTTCAGGATCTTCTAGTTCAGGATCTTCTAGTTCAGATTCTTCTAGTTCAGAATCTTCGAGTTCAGAATCTTCTAGTAAAGACAAAGTTCCAAATGTTGATGCATTGCACCAACAACGACAATTAAAGTTGCAAAAGGATCGCGCACAGCAGCAGCGACAGAAGGAGCTACAGCAGCAGCGACAGAAGGAGCTACGACAGCAGCGACAGCAACAGCAGGAACTACAGCAGAAGCGGCAGCAGGAACTACAGCAACAGCGACAGAAGGAGCTACAGCAGCAGCGACAGCAACAGCAGGAGCTACAGCGACAGCGACAGCAGGAACTACAGCGACAGCAACAGCAGGAGCTACAGCGACAGCAACAGCAGGAGCTACAGCGACAGCAGGAACTACAGCAACAGCGACAGCAGAAGCTACAGAAGCAGCAACAGCAACAGCGACAGCAGGAGCTACAGCAGAAGCGACAGCAGGAACTACAGCAACAGCGACAGAAAGAGCTACAGCAGCAGCGACAGCAACAGCAGGAGCTACAGCAACAGCGACAGCAGGAGCTACTGCAACAGCAACAGCGACAGCAGGAGCTACAGCAGAAGCGACAGCAGGAGCTACTGCTACAGCGACAGCAGGAACTACAGCAACAGCGACAGCAGGAGCTACAAAAACAGCGACAGAAACAGCGACAGCAGGAGCTACAGCAGCACCAGCAACAGATTCGGCTACAGCAACAGCTACAACAGCAACGGCTACTACAAAAGCAACAGATTCAGCTTCAGCAACAGCAAGAACAGCAACGGCAATTACAGCAGCTGCGGCAGCATTACATACAAAACCTGCATCAGCAGAAGCAGCAACAACAGCAACAGCTACAACAGAAACAGCGACGACAGCTGCAACAGCTTCAACAGCTGCAACAGCATCAACTACAACAGCTACAACAGAAGCGGCGGCAGCAACAGCTAGAACTGCAGCAGCAGTGGCATCAACAGCCACAACAACTGCAAAAGTTACAACAACAGTTACATCAACGGCAACAGCACCAGCTGCAGCGACTCCAACAGCACCACCTACAAAAACGACAACAAAAACAGCAAAAGCAGCTGCTACAGCAACAGCTACAACAACTGCATCAACAACTTCAACATCGGCGGCAACTGTTAAAGCAGCAACAAAAGCAACAGCGACTGGAACTGCTACATACGCAAAGAAATCAACATTTATATATAAGAAAGCAACACCTAGAGTCCCGGCATAACCTACAGTACCGTATATTACTACAAAAAAGGCATAACATACGGCACAACATACAACTAGCGCTAAAGAAACGTGAACAGAAAATAAAAAAGCAAGTACTAGAGCAAAATCAACAGCAACAATTGGAACAACAACAGCAGCACCAACAGCAACAGCAAAAGCTACAACAGCAATATAAGCAACAATTGCAACGCCTACGAGGCTACTGGGAACGTAGTCGGGAAAGAGGCGGCGTAAAAGCAGACAATAATCAAGGTAAGAGTAAGAAGTTTTTAAACAATTTCAACTTGTAGAACAATTTGAAGCCAAATCCAATAAGGATTAATTACAACAATTGCAATCTTGCTGCCAGGGAATTTTCAGTATTAACTTAAATTTTGACGTTAAGAGATATGTATTTAAATATCTTTGCCGGTTAAAAAAAAAAACCCTTGCTCATAGAAAAAGTAGTTGTAATGGGAGCCCTATCGATAAATATTGTCGAAAAAAATTATGAAAATTGGTCAAAAACCAAAATTAATTTTCAATTTATATTTTCTGCAGATCAAAAGGTTTTTGTGCATCAAAGAGCATTCGTAGGAACAAGTTTAGCGGGAGAACGAAAACAAATATAAAAATTTTACAAGTAAGGCAGGAAATATTTAATGCAATTAAAAATGTATATATCCTGCAGATCAGAAGATTATTGTGGGATCTTCAAACGAGAGCAAAAATAGTAATTCGACCAAACGTTCAAAACCAGTCGTTCAGAAGCAAGATCAGAATCAGAAACAAGAAGCAATTAAGGGAAAATCTTTAGCGGAAGAACACAAACAAATATCAAAGTTTAAGAGTAAGGCAGGAGAAATTAAATGTATTTATGTTTACCGTATTAATAATAACCATTATTTTGCCCGAAGGCGAGTTATCTGGACATGTACTGCAACAGTCATTGAAAAAGCAACCGGCAAGAATCTCTCGAAGTTGGAGTCCCGAAATAATAAAGAAAGGTATTCTACGGTTGGTAGAAGAAGGCAACTGTATAAATATTCTGCTGCTTCAAACCAGGAATTTGATAATAAATAAAAAGAAGCAACAATTGGAAAAACTTCAACAACAAAGACCAATACCTACACCAATAACTACACCAAGGTTAATACCTACTCCAATAGCTACACCAAGCCCTCCCAGGTTAATATCTACACCAACACCAATACCTACACCAAGGCCAACACCAATACCTACTCCAAGAGCTGCACCAACACAACATCAACAAAGGCCAATAACTACACCGGCACCACAACAAAGCCCAATAACTACACCAAATCCACAACAAGGGCCAATAACTACACCAACACCACAACAAAGGCCAATAACTACACCAACTCCACAACAAAGGCCAATAACTACACCAACGCCACAACAAAGGCCAATAACTACACCAACACCACAACAAGGGCCAATAACTACACCAACACCACAACAAAGGCCAACAACTACACCAACACCACAACAAGGGCCAATAACTACACCAACACCACAACAAGGGCCAATAACTACACCAAAACCTATACCAACATCATCTATCAGCATCGAGGAAGGCCGTAGACTCCATAATATTCGGATCCAGCTATTGCTTGACGTGAAAGTAAGGGAAGATAAGGCGATTGACGAGCGTGAACATCGTCTAAAGAAATTGCAGGGAAAGCAGACCAAGACCCGAGATCTGGAATCCGATACCAAGCAGCAAGTTCGCGTCTTCGAGGAGTGCATAATCGCCCAGCGAAAAGAGGCCGAGGAGATCCGTTTGCGGAGATTAGAAAATCCAAATTATCAGCCGCCGACAAAAAAGGAAATTCAGCTACAAAAGCGATTACTGCGCCAACAGCAAGAGTACCTCAAGTATCAGCAGTTCCCGCCGGGACCCAGGCACCCTCTGTGCCAGCAAAAGATGATGCATAACGAAATGGTGAGCTTACCGGTTGGAAATTTAAACGGCGGCTTAAAGGCCACCAGCACTGGATCCGGAGTGGGCACCAGCAGTGTTGTCTCCTCGGCGGTGCTGGCCAATGCTCCACGTGTTTACCTAACGCCCACAGCTACATTTATGGCCAATCGCCAAGCGGCGGCAGCACAAGTTACTGGAAAGATCGGAGGCGCCACTATAGTCGGAGTGAGTTCTGCTACCTCATCCAGTGCAGCGACAGTAGCCTCCACCGGCACAGTTCGTTACTTTTCGCAATTTAGCAAACTGCAAACGGTCGGTGGCAACGGGGCACCACCACCAAGCTTGCAAAAGAAATTGGTCAATGGGGATACCATTGTGCTGTCCAATGGCACCAAAAGCCGAATCTTGACCAGCAACAGTACAAGCTGCAGCGGAGTTGTTACAACAGCAACAAGAGCAGCAGCAGCAGCAGTTGTGGCCTCCACGAATGGCGTCATCAGTGGGAACCGTTGCCTGATAACGAACAAAATAGAGCCACTGGTGCTGGATGATGAACCTGTGATTAAGAACAACGATGATGATGATGACGATGTAGACGCAGACGCAGAGAAGGCGCCTCCTGAGGCCAGCAACCAGCAGGATCAGCCGCTGGAGCTGGTGGCGGGCAACTCATCCGATGGCGATGAACCGGAACTGGACATAACCATCAACAATGTGGTGTGTTCGTTTAGTGTTCGGTGTCACTTGAAGCTGCGCGAAATTGCCTTGAATGGCTCCAATGTGGAGTATCGACGAGAGAATGGAATGGTGACGATGAAGCTGCGACATCCATATACCACGGCCTCGATTTGGTCATCCGGCAGGATAACGTGTACGGGCGCCACCTCCGAACCAATGGCCAAGGTCGCTGCCCGTCGCTATGCCCGATGTTTAGGCAAATTGGGCTTCCCAACGCGTTTCCAAAACTTTCGCATTGTCAACGTTTTAGGCACCTGCAGCATGCCCTGGGCCATCAAGATTGTTAACTTTTCGGAACGGCATCGCGCCAATGCCAGCTATGAGCCGGAGCTGCATCCTGGAGTCACATACAAAATGATTGAACCCAAGGCCACCCTTAAGATCTTCTCCACAGGCAGCATAACTGTGACAGGTAAATTTGAAGATTTCCTTAACCGCAACAATTCATAACCTTTTTTTCTCTTTCTCCCCCAGCGGCCAGTGTAAATGATGTGGAATCAGCGATTCAACACATTTATCCGCTGGTCTATGAGTTTCGCAAACAACGTTCACCCGAGGAGCTGCAACATTTGCGGCAAAAGCAACGTCGGCTTACCGGCGGCGTCGATCCCAATGAACTGGAAGAGATTATTGCTTCGGAGAATAAGGCTGCGGCCGTTAATGATATATTTGTGAATACAACGACTGCCCATACGACCAAGGATCAAGTTAATACCACAATAGCCACTGCCGCTGGTGGCACCTCCGCGATCAATACTGTTCAGCGTTCGAAGCAATTGGAGAGCTACCGCAACATGATGCAGCAGACGCAGGAGGAGCGACGCCATATACCGTTCCACGGTAGCATTAACAGCACTACCACCACCGCCACTGCCTTGAATGCCAGCAAACCCCCTGCTGCTACTGCATCATCCTCGGCGTCGTCGTCGTCATCATCGACGACAGACAATATTTGTGCCAGTGCCCGTCGAAGGGCCACCGAATGCTGGGCCACCAAGCTTCAAAATAAGCGGCCGCGATACAATGCAGCCTCAACTGCACCCACTAATAATTCCTTCTCCAGCGTTGCCTCCACATCAGCCCAAGCTCAAGCCCAAAGTCAAGCCCACCTGCGAAATCCACTTAAGACAGCCGCCCTGGCCAATGCCAGAATGCGTGGCACTGGCCAGGCGCCTTTGAATCTGGTCTTAAATCCTAGCAGCAGCTCCTCCTCCTCCGTCGTCACCGCCAACGCCGCCGCTTCCCGACTGGTCACCAGCGGGAGCAGTATGGGATTTCTGCAAGCACAACAGCGACAACAACAGCAGCAGCAACGACTATTGCAGCAGCAGCAACAGCAGTTGCAGCAAAAACTGCTGGGGCAACAAAGGAGCTTCTCGCCCAGCGACTTCCAAGTGGATGACCTGATCGAGGAGGAGGAGAGCAACGAATTGGATTGTCAGTATTGATGGGGTTTTGCTGTTGTTGCTTAAGGAGAAGCCAGAACACAACAAGAACCGCCAGCAAACGTAGCGAGCGAGCTACATTGGTTGATTGTGTTTTATGGCTTTTTGTGTTTTTGTGTTCGTTGCATTTACACAAAAACGAACCATGGAAAGCACGGCGCACAGAGTGGGAGAGTGGCCAAGACGAAAGATGAAGCATCCCAAAGCAAGATGAGAGAGAATTCTTCTCGGCAGGCAAGCAACAACGCAAGCAACATACACAAAACATAAGCAAGCAACATCCACCAACCAAAAATATTTAATTTATAAGGTGAGAGCCTAAACGACTGGAGCAAAATATTTTAAATTCAATAAAATA
>JAEIIJ010011385.1:0-12243 GCA_018904815.1 Drosophila ogumai | reverse complement strand
GTAGGTGGAGCTCCGAACCATGGACATTCCAAAACGACTGAGAGAATTCATGTCACACCTATACCTCTCGAGGATCTAAAAGCAACTTCTGTAGGTGAAGCTCCGATCCATGGACATTCTGAAACGACTAAGACAATTCATGTCACAACAACAACAAAATCAACGACATACTGGACTGAATTAACCGTCGACCGCAAATTTTTTACAACACCTCCTGCAACACGTTATTATGATAGACATTAATCAGTTTAGCCAGCGGCGGCCATACTTTAATTTCGACTATCTGGCTTCCACTAAATACACAATAGACGTCGTCGACTAACTTTTCGCTTAACTACGCTCACACACAACGCACTTGCTGGAATCGAGGACTTAGTTCTTCCACTTGTTGTTTTCGTAGTCCCACTTGGAGGTCAAGCCGGTGACGGGGTTGATTTCCAGGTCAATGATACGCTTCAGCTGGGCCTTCTGGTGCTCCTCATCGAAGGTAACGGGCAGCTCATCGTACACTAAAAGCAACAGCTCAGGTGTCAGCAAAGAACAAGACTCAAAGGGAAAAAGAAGGGCTCACCGAAGAGGTTCATCAGCACGGCAACCCAGATGGCGGCGGCGGTGAAGAGGAGACCGACACCCAAGTGCAGCTTCCACTCGCCAGTGCCGGCCTGCACCTCGGCGATGGTTTGGCAGAAACTTGCGCGGTACAGGGCCTTGATCTCCTGGTGGCTGAGCTTCTTCCAGTCGCCCTGCTCCTTGGCACGCAGAGCGTTGATCTCGTTGTTGGGCTCGCGGAAGCGAACAGCGGGCAGAGGGTAGTCCACGCGATCGGCGTAGCAGGCGGTACCGTTCCAGCCGAAGCCCACGATCTCGCGTTTGCCGATCTTGTCCAGCGTGTGGATGCCGGCCACACTGCCGATCTGGGCGTTCTTGGGCAGCTGGGCGGCCAGCTGGCGCAGCACAGCGTTGTTGATTAGTCTCAGAGCCATTTTTCCAAAGAGTCTGCAAAACAATGTATAGAACAATATTAGTACGTGACGGTTGGAGGTTATGTAATAGTGGGAGGACGAGCTAAAAGTCCCACTTGCATAATGGCCTGGCTTAACGGCCGGCTAGCTTCTTAGCATCTTCGCGGCCTCTTTTCCTTGATCCCGTGCAGTGGGAGGCGGTTTATCAGCATAATTAGCCCTTTTTTCACTGGTTTTGCAGGTGTTGTGTAATCGGTGGGAGGCTTCGCCCGCTGCAACTTGGCCCACAAAAGCTGTCACTGTGGCTTTTCCACTCCAGCGGACACTCCCACCCGCATTTTTCAATTAGAGAAGGCCCCTGCTCACGGCTTTTAGTGAATATAAGCAATTTTAGCGATTTTCACGCATTTTACCTACTTTGACTGCAAAATAATGACAAAAACCGATCAGTGTTGCCAGGTGAAAATTTTGCTTTCCCCCTAAAAACACCTAAAAAATCCAAACGCATCTGATACGCGAACCACTCTACTGCTTTGCCGACCGTGCAGGAGCGACCAACGTTGCCAGACTTCCCGTTAACGTGCGACCAAAAGTGCCAGATCGTCAGTGTATGATTTAATTTGGTTAATTCGGTGCAAAACGGTCCACTTTTCAAAAGTGTATTGTGGCGAAAATGCTAAAGTTAGCTTATTCATTTAAATACCATAAAATAACACAATAATTAAACCATTTTGTGTTAAATATTGTGTTGAATAATATCTAGAGGTATAGGAGTAATACGGAATCTCCCGAGTGCCCTCTAAAAAAATTTGATAAGTGGCGTACATCCTGTCCAACTGTCCACAAAATCATCCTATTTAAAAAAACTGTAATGCATTCGTTAAAGGATAGGTGTCCCGAGGTACTCACGTAGCGCTTTTATTTTTCAATATTTTTCCTGATTTTTTTTTTTATTAAAATCGGAATTTAAAACCCCAATTTTTGACTTAAAATTCAAGCTACTTTGTCATATAAAATATAGAATAAAATTAAAAATTAAAAAAACCTGTAGAATTGGTTAATGAAGTTATGGTCCGAATTTCAAAACGATTCGTCCAGTAGATTTTGGGTTATCGTATGATCGACGTGAAACTTTGACAAAATATTCGAAAGATATACCCCCCTTATGTTTAATTTAAATACATTTTTAAATAATTATAAAAGAAAAGTACAACAAATTGAGTTTGATATTTAATTTATTTTGATTTGATGTCATAATCCATAAATGCACACATTTAAATTAGACAGAGACACGCGTTCGTTAAAGCGCATCCTATAGTTTTACTGCTCGCATTGGTAGTGTATGTAGTTAATATTCTGATGGGGATGGGTGTTAATTTAGCTATTATCTGAAGGTAGGGGAGCATTACGTATTTACGTTCCCATATTCCTGTGTTTAAGCGCGGCTTGGCATAATAAATATTTAAATGGTACTTGCTTCATTGGGTTTATAAATACGACATATGTTTGTAACAATATTTAATGATGATTACGCAAATAATTAAACTAAAGTGAAAGCTTTTTCCATCGAATATACATCTTGTAAATTGGTAGTAGCAAAAACTTACGGCTACATTTACAATAGTTTTATGTGTAGGGTTACTTTATGTTATTCTCAATATGATCTGCCGGGGCTGGATTAGGATAAAGGGTATAAAAAGTCACCGAAGCCGCCGAACAGCCTCACACTTAAGCATAGGGGATTTCCTGGGTTCTATATACAAAACGTGTAGTTTCTCTTTTCTGAATAACATTTAATGTTAGTTAAGGTTTTCTCTCTCGAGTTTTGGGTACTTCGGCAACCCCACCGGGACCTTAGACTCATTTGGAAGTGGTCAGTGCTTCAGCTTTACGATTTGGGACCGGGACAATTTGCATTTTTAACAAGTGCGCTAAAAAGTGCAATTTATTTACGGAAGGAGGGGTTATCAATGGACGATGACGGTGGTGGTGCAAATGGAGACCCTTGAAACTTCTTTTGAAAGAGCCTGCGAAAGTAGTGCAAGAAATCCCATTTGTGTGGGTGTTTGGGGAGTGCAAGGTGAGCGGTCCGCGGTGTGTTCCGAGAGTTAGTCCTTCTAAATTTGGCATGTACGAAGAGGTTAGTCTTTGGGGCTCTTTACTCGGCACCCGCCGAACTATCGGGCGTGACGTTGGAGTCCAGACTGGCGCAGTCGGACTCCTGATCCTGAGCCTCCGAGTAGTTCGCCGCCTCCTGCAGGCGCATCAGCATGTTGAGCTAGGGTAAAAAAAGGCTCTATTAGTTGGATATTTTGATGGGTTGGACTTCAAGGGACCTACCAAGGGATCCTGCTGCTCGCCGTTGGTCAGAGCCACGCCCTCCAGGCCCACATCCTCGGCATTGATCTGCCGCAATGGGGGTACCGAGTCGGGGCCATAGGGCCAAGGATACGAGTTCCTGATAAACGCCGAGGGATCGTTCCAGGCACCACCCCGGCGTCCGTACAGCTGCACACCCTCGCGCACCGCTTCCACCAGGTAGGGCGACAGGTGGTAGTTCCAGATGTCGGTAAACCATACCTGGGAGTCCTTCAGATCCAGCGGGCAGGCGAGGAAGAGTCGCGGGCCGATGGTCACATCACTGGAGCTGTGTACCTCAAGGAACCTGTTGATGTGCTGCCACACGGAGGGCAGCCAGGCCAGGACAGCCGCCAGCTCGGGCTGGGCATGCTGCGTCTGGAGCTCCAGCTGGAAGAGGCGGCGCCGCAAGAAGCGTCCCAGGAAGCCCTTGACGGGCTCCATGTGATTAGCTGTAAGGACCTGAAACAACACATTGATTAAATTCCTCACAAGTGTCTTAAAATCCATAAAATCCAGCGACTTACCCATCGGAAGTTGTGGTGCAGCTGCAAATTGGTGGTGTTGCAGGTGGCCTGCGACATGGTGCCAATGATGCAGGGCAGCTTGTTGGCCGGACCGGCGCTCAGTAGGCAGGAGAAGACATCGCCCAGCGCCGAGGCATGGTGAAGGTTGTCCAGAATGATCACAGAGGGAAGCTCCGAAGCGCCGTTGGCTATGGCCGCCTGCTCGGCAATGTGGCCCAGATATTGACGAAGATCCTTCGAGGATTTGTGGTCAACGCTGGGTAGAGAAAAGGACAATAAGCATTAGGTGTAAAGGTATACTTAAATTCTCCCTTAACTTACTTGAAGGTGGCGATGGCCTCCGAAGGGTTTCCGCGTGCCGCCCGAGCCACGAGGAACTCGGCTAGTCGGCGAGCCAAGTACGACTTCCCGGTGCCGCTTGGCCCGCACAGAATCAGTCGTCGGTGCTCCGTGAGCAGGCTAATGTATCGGTGCACAATGCTGCGCGGAATGAGGCTGTCGAAGGCCAGGCTGCCCACGCCCTGCAGGCAGATGTACAGGGTGCACACGCTGCCGACGATATAGCCGCAGGGCAGCAGTTCGGGGAAGCCCATCTCCGGGCCCCTTTTAGCCTCTCCCAAGTGGTACGAGGTGATCGAGTCCGTGTTCAGGCCCAAATTGGTGCCCGGATCGATGCGTGCCACATAATCCTTGAAGGTTTTGCGCACCACGTAGTCCAGGTTCTGCCACGTCGTCTTGCCGGAGATGTAGGTGCAGGCAATGACGAACTCATTGCAGCTGGCGGCAGCAAAGTTCGCCTTGCGTTCGCTTTGGGAATGCACATCCGCCTCGTGGCCGTTGGCATAGAAGCCATCCAGTTCTTGGAGCTCGTCACAGTACTTTGCAAACGCATCCGGCTGGCCCAGGTAGCAGGCAATGGCGATCTTCTTGCCATCGCACACGTCGGTCAGCTCCTCCGTGGCACTGGGCATGTGCACTGGACTGGCTAGCGGGGCTGCCTCCAGTGCGGGTGGGGGCGGGGTGAGGTCGATGTGGGTGCTGGGACTCAGGGGAGCTACGTTAACGCCATTGGGAGCCGGCGGTGGTGGCGGCTCTGGTGCTGGGGCTGGCGGCAAGCACTCCTCCTCCAGCTCAAGCTCCTCGCTGAGTCGGGCGGGCAGGTCCATCGGAGGACGATTGGTGCTATCAGCCAGGGAGTAGCGCCGCGACACCTCAGAGCTGCCGGCCACCGATCCATTCGGACTGATGGCCTGGCCTAAGCTCGCTTCGGAGCCGGCCAGGGAACGCGTTGTTACCAGCTTCTGGAGGCGTTCGTTGTTCTGCTTCAGGGACATCATCTCCGCCCGCATCTTGTTCATCATTTCCTTGAGGCTCTCCAGCTGGGAAGCCGAGCTCAAGGCCTCCAGGCGTATATCGGTGAGGACAAGATCCTTCTCGCGTAGCTGCTTCTTGAGGTCCTCGACCACCTGCTGATCCTCCTGCTCGATGGCATCAATGGGTTTGGCGTTGTCTATTAGGGTGAGTGTCTTGGCGGGACTGCTCTGGTTGCTCTTGGGCAAAGGAGGAGCGGGCTGTGTGGCCAGGGAGGCCAATCCCAACAGCTCTCCGTGGCCATTGGGCAAGGGCAGCTTTCCCGAGACCGGATCCTGTTGGCCTTGGTTGTGGTGCTGGTGGTGGTGGCCCACATGACGGCTGGTCTTCGAGATCTTGGCGTTGCGGGAGAAGGCCTTGGTGAAGCTGCTCCTCAGCCAGCCCTTCTTCTTGTTGGCCTTGTTTTTATCCTGGGCAGCGGAGCAGCCCGAGCTGATGGAGTTCAGCGAGCACATGGAGTCCGTGCTGTGCTGGCGTTGCATTCCCAGGCCCACTGCCCCGCTGCCGTTGCCATTGCTGGGGCGATGGGCACCCGATGGCGGTGGCTTCTGGTCTCCGGCTTGGCCCTGACCCTGACCCTGGCTCTGGCTCTGGCTGTGACCCTGCGTCTGCACGCCCATGCTCTGCATGTGCGCCGTGGTCAGGCCCGCCTGGATTGACTGCTTGCGTAGCAGCTCGATGGTCTGGCGCATGTCCGTCAGCTCGCCGTCCTTGCGCTCCGCCGTCGCCGTCAGCTGCTGCAGCCGGTTGGTCATGTTCGACAGCGATTGCTCGAAGGCAGTGACCACATGGGCCTGTAACGAGAGAGAGGTAGGAGAAAATAAGTTAGAGGGGCTTAGGCCAGGTCTGTGTGCTGTGCAGTTCATCATCTTCCCCACATAGTGCTGTCCCGTCCGTTTGGGAACATCTCGTTCGTGCCGCGCATTCCAAGGCGAAGGTGCTGCTTGGCATGCAAGGCGTTGCACTCGCCACTTGCGGCTCACCTCGGCCACATGAGTCACGGACACACAACGGGCTCTGAGCCGGGCTTTAGGAACTTTTTTCAAAACTCCTGGCCCTGACGAGGGCATAAGTGCACTTGGAGAAAATACTAGAATTACACGACTTTTAAAGAAAAAGAGCTGATACGTCTAAATGAGCCATAAAGATGATTGTCAAAATGGGAAGCAAAGACACAACTCTTAATAAAAACATGGCCAAGTGCAACACCAGCTGATGAAGAATTCCGAGAAAACTTGGTGACTCAAAGCGGAAGATGTAATTGCCCAAGCAGCGGCAGGAGAAGCGTAAGCTGCAACGACCCTTTCCGTTGTGGGTCGTAAAAAGCTTCCTCGAGTAATTTAGCATTTTTATCATCATCCAATTGGTCTACATGCCGGGAATTTTAACTGCACCAGACTAATTAAATTATGAATTTGCAAACGTGATCACAACAAGCGTTGAACCCACACACTGCGAACCTACGACGAATCGCATGAAACACCACGTACAACAACCCCCAGACCTCTCGGAAGGGGTAACCCTTTCAACTTTCTCCGTATTGGCAGAGGAAGGGCTCTGCCTCGGATCTGATTCGTTTGTCTGCCAGCTCACGTAAGCGGCAGGCATTAAAATTGATTGCAGTGCGTACAGGAAGGAGTTGGGCCCATGCAGGATAAGTTGTGCCCCAGAACCCGGCAATTAAAACGCATTAGCGAGCCATTTTCTGGGGTTAGATCATAAAAAGCTAGGCAAGTGATTATTGAAGCTTTGCCTTGAACTCAAAAGTATAGAGAATTCCGCAACCGATGACGGATTTTCATCTCGAAAGCATGCCATCGCAAGCTGCCTTAATGAGAAGCAAATTAAATGGCGAAACGTGCTAGATGTTTATCCAAGAGCAAGTGGGGAATCGAGTGGGACCAGTAATGATGGCGTATAATCATCTTTTGCCTCTATTTGTTTTCAACCTAATGAAATGGGTGTGTTTTCCCGGTAGCTAATAACTACGATGAGGTCACTTCTATGTCCAGTAATTGAACTAGCCGCATGCCAATGCTAATGCTACTTAATTCCATAAATCTAAGTTAAAGTTAAAGTTCTCCAGAAAACTAGCTGAGGCTCAGAACCATCCTTAGGGAAGGCCATAGACCAGTTGAGAAAGTAATTAACGGACGGACAAGGAACTTTTAGCTTCAAACAAAACGTCAAAACATTAACGATACGCCGATATGAAAAAGTTGGCAAATTCAAAGGGGAAATGACGTGCGACACAAGGGGACATCAAAAAGGAAACGACCCCAGAGAACCCCTGCAAACAGTGATTCGCAAACTGTAATAGTGGCTCTTTTGGCCAGGGGGCAGGGAGGGGAGCCTTGATGTGGCTGCTGCTGTTTCATTTGCACGTTGAAGGCACTGAAGCGTAAGACGGTTATGCATCAGCTGCGAGCGACACGCAGCCAGGAGAGGCGGTGGAAAAGGCGGAGGAAACCAGTGGAAGCCGGGGGAAAAAGGCAGGCCAACTTTAATTTGACTGCTGCTGCTGCTGCTGCTGCTGCTGCCAGTGATGCATTGCTGAATTTCGCGCTGGCAATTTGCAGACACAAAACAAAGTTCAAGTTCAATGGCAGGCCAACGCAGCTTTGCCACCCAAAACATCGTTTAACGTATAGAAATAAAGTTTAAACAGTGGAATTGCTGGTTGCTGATAAGCACTGATAGTGGCTACCACTTGATAAGGCCAGTTGCCTTCGATTAACTATCGTAAATAGGTCGCCTGCCCAGCGATAAATTCAATAAACTCGGCGGGCAACCCAAAATGTTCGTTGGTGTTGCAGTCGTGCATAAATCATGCTGCTGCAGCAACGACAGCGATGACTGTTGCTGCCCCCACTTGACAATTGTTGCAGCATCGGGCGACCATGTGTGTTGGTGTCAGCAACATGCTGTAGGCGTGTGCCCTTTGACCTTTCCAGTGATTTATGCCTTGAAATATCAGAGACAGCAGCAGCAACGGCAGAACTTGACATTTGTTGAATTTACATAACAGAATCCAGCTGCAGCAGTTGCACATAGTCTCCTGATGCGGCAGCGAGGAGTTTGCCCAATTTGCTTTGGAATATTTGATGTATGGAGTATGATTTTCCCCGGCCTTCAAGAGTGAAAGTTTCTCAAGGATGGCGGATGCCATTCTCCGAACTGGCCTCCTCCCTTTGATAATGACTAATTGACGAAGCCTGTCGAAGGTCAGGTGTCAGTCAAAGCGGGGATTCCATTTCTTCGGAAGCTTCCACCAGGTCTGATGGCTTTGACCTCGCTGAATTATGGACATATTTTCTAGCGAGTTGATGGACTCTTGCGATAGTGCAAAATTAATGAAGATTGGAAGTTGATGGCTGTAACCTATGGGACTTTTTCCTGCCTAAAGTCCCGCAAGAGCCAGCTGATAGCTGATTAAGATTAGAAAAGACTGCCTGGTTATATCAGGGAAGAGGAGATAAGAATAAGATAGTGTGTGCTAAATAAAATATATTTTTAATAGAGGCACTTCTCGCAACTCTCAAAAATGAAGGCAACTTTTGTGTTCCTTAATCACAACCGATTTCCTGCCCGAGATTCCAGATACCTCCGTCAGTTTCGTATCTTGATTCGATTTCTCATCCACCTTTTCTCTTCGTTATTTCATTTCGAGCACAATCGCATCTCGGGACCTGCCCCATAATAAAATGATTAACAAACTAATCCCTTCTGATTGTTTGTGGCGCAAACAAACTCACACATCGGAGTGCCTGGCCAAAAGCTGAAAAGACAGGGACATGGGCATCAGGATCCGGGGCAAGTGACTCGGAGCCGCGAGAGCGGAGAAATAGCAAATCATCATTAAGCATCTTGGACAGCCGAACCGAAAGAGAAGGGCCAGCCAACCCACGGAGTTATCCGCACAGGCCGAGGCTGAGTCGCCTTTGATCCGCCGCCAATGCAACGCTGCCCGCTGCCAGAATGGAAGCCTCTGTCCCAGTGGCTGGTGAAAGATCAAGATTGCTGGCTCCATTATTTGTAAAATTGCCGATTCGCTCCCGCTCTGCGAATCTCCAAAGCCACATAGTGTATACAGTTACCCAGATAAGTTTGCATTTGACTAATCCGCCATGCCAATCTCCAGATGAGAGTTTGCAGTATGTAAACTTACCTGCAATGGAAAGGAAAAGATAATTTGAAATTAGTTGGAGATTTTGATTTAGAGGGGAGATTACAGATAATATAAATAATATATTTTTAAGATTTTAAATATTTATAATAAAAGCTTGATTAATCCGTTCACTGGAAGACCAAAAAGAGGATGAAATAGCTTTCAAATTTAATCCAGCTATGTTAATGCACGTTAGCTAACTTAATTCAAGGAATACTATAGTTAAAAAATATAACACAGACTCAATCATTATACAATTTCCAAAATCCCTACAAAATAATCCCATAATTAATAAATAACTTCCCTGTGTTGATGTTCTTGGCCCTCTTCAGTTAATCCCTTAATCGAGAACGCATTTTCCCCAGACAATCACAACAATGACTTGCTACAGCTACACCACGATCAATGGCCATTCAAGTGCCCTTCGTTCCCCCTTTTATTTTCGTTGATTTATTTTTCGTGTCTTATTGATTTCTTCAATTTCAAGACCGGAAGCTGCAAGGGGCACGTTCAACGCTCTGAGACAACGAAGATGCAGCGCGGTGACTGTGATAACACAATATTTGTGCGGAGCATTCAAATCAACATGGCAGCTAAAAGTTTTGAATTTGTTTACATTTCCTCTCTTTGTTGCTTTGCTTATCAAACAAGAGACACGAAGACCCAGACCCAGTCCCAGTCCCAATCCCAGCCAGACTCAGGTTTCTGGTTTTGCCAGCTCGATTCTGTTTGACCATTGTTGTTTGTTTTGATTCTGGGCTCGAGTCGAATTGAGTTTACTCCGGCAGTTGCGCTGATTTCCTCAGGGAGAGAAGGGCCACTACGTTTGTGTGGCAATTGGAGGGGGCAGTCGACACCGACAGCGACTCGTCCTTTTCTGAACAGCTTCATCATGGTCACGTCTTGGGGTCTGAGTCGCGTCTCCTCCGTCACCGCGGCTGCCTTTCCAGCTCTTCTTGCGGTCTGAAACAAGTTTTCGTGTTCTTTTTTGCCATCGAGGTTTCGGCTGTTGGTCTTTTGGGAACCCTGCTGAGGAACTACTCGCACAGAACTGGTTTCGGGCCTCAGCCACCTGTGACAGGTCGGAAAGCAGCAAAAAGTGCAGAGTAAATGTTCAAGTTAGGAGTCCAAAACACGTGCCCAGCTCGGTATAACTGGCTGCCTCACATAGTGGAAAAAATAAATACGAGTATGTATAATTTAATTACAAATTGAAAGAGTGGGGAATCTTGTGGGGAAACTGTTGCCTTCGTGTAGCCTCTGTGAAAAACCAACAGGCCAGGCCGCCAATTGAGATAGACGCTGGCTCACTCAGCCAGTCAGTCAGTCAGCTAGTCAACCAGTTTCTTTGTTGGCTCAGTGCCGCGGCTGCAATTATTATCTGCAAGATATAGAGATATTTCATGTGCATTCGGCCAATCGCCAGTTGCCATCTCGTTTATCACAGAACAACTGTTTTAATAAGCGATCCCCGATAGATAAAAACAACAAGTTACTTAAGGCCGAGCCCGAGTTGCCAATTTGTTGGCGTTTTGTCAGCCAAAAGATTTATTAATTATGCATGGCGCAGCGCCTAAAAGTGGCACAAGTATAATGGGGCCTGAACTGGTTAAAAAAAGCTGCCTCGAGGTGGGAGGTAACCCTTGAAACGCTTTTTATTGATGCTTGAATTTAGCCAAGACGCAATTGCATATTTCCTGGCCATCAGCTTTAAAATGCCAATAGCTTGTCAGGTAATGAAATTAATTGAACCACTTTACGAGGCCACAAAAAAGTCTTTAATTTACATTAATCAATTAAGCGAATACCATTTCCCATCAAGCAATCAAATGCCCATTAATCATGTCACAGTCTAGTTCGCCGACATAATTACAATACATATAGGTGACAATTGCCGAATATGTAAATGTCCAACAAATAATAAAACCATAACGCATAAATCGAGTTAAATCAATTAAGGCATTCGACTGCTGGCATTTGACTCGCCAATCAAAATTCTGATATCACCTCTTGACCAGCCAGAGGCCAGTGCTGCTCAAACTGTAGCTTGTTCACACGCCATCTGACAATTTCACTTTCCACAGTTGACTTCTTGGCCGGCTCAGGTTACCCACTGCCGTCCAGGCCTGGCAGCTGTTAGAGCTGCTCATAAATAAACATGAAATGAACATGGAAAACGCCTTAAAAACTCGCCGGCGGCACTGGGTATAAACTTTAAAACCGCTTTAAAAAACGCGCGCGCGCGTATTAAAAATGAGCAAAAACCAAAAACGAAAAATTGAAGAAAAACAAACGTACTCCGAGCACGGCATAATGGCAACTTTATTTGTTTTGAAAGTTGACATTGATTGGACCCGCAATTGGCGACGAAGTCTCTTGGTTTTCATGCCTTAAGCGCTTGAGTTTTTGTGGTCTGCTTAAAATCGTGGATTGATATGAATGGATTTAACGGGTATTTTAGTTAGGGGAAAATTTTGAAAATTACCTATTGTAATGGTATAACGAATAATAAAATATTCGAGAACGCTACAGAAATTAATAGGAATTTTAAATCCCCTTAAAAAAGTATCTGTAACTAAGCAATACAATTTTTAAGCTTATATATTTATGTTGCCTTTTATGATGGACTATTTCCTAGTATTTTGCGAAATAATACAAAGAATTTGTTGTTTTTCTAGCTATATGAATTTCAATAATTCATAACTCAGCCATAACAAAGCCAAAAATGCAGTAAATTCTATTCGGAAAGCGTTTTTTGCTAGTTTTTATAAGGTTATCAAATCTGCATACTTAATTTTTGTTTTTTTTATACCCTTGCAGGGTATTATAATTTCAGTCAGAAGTTTGCAACGCAGTG